>PYXC01000452.1:3575000-3577500 GCA_015244755.2 Tenualosa ilisha | reverse complement strand
GTGAATACGTGCAAAGCAGTTTGGGGGATGGAGTTCTCTTGTTTACTTAGGAGTCATTTTGATATCCAGATAGGTGCCCTCATTCTCAGAACACACACACACACAAACACACACACAATGGGTCCTCACAACATCCTGAATCTCACTATACTCAGACCTTATTTTTGTGTCTGCCTGCAGTGGGTCTCTGTCCCCATGAAAACATTTCAAGAGGCAGGGGAAAGATGGAGAAAGCGGGAACCAGCTGAAATTTTAATGACAAAAGACCATCTGCGCCCTGACTATCTGAGTGTGTGTGTGTGTGTGTGTGTTTGTGCATGCGTGCACCCATTTCTGGTAAACTCATCACCAGCTACGGGAAGTAGACAGTGTGCTGGTGTGTCGTGTACACGTGTGTGTGTGTGTGTGTGTGTGTGTGTTTTTGTGTGTGAGAGACAGAGTGCATGTGTGTGTGTGTGTGTGTGTGTGTGTGTGTGTGTGTGTGTGTGTGTGTGTTTGTAGTTCCCGACAGGTGTAATTTAGAGTGGAAAAGTGCAGCTTAGTAGCCTGTGTGTTCATTTGAAGCCAATGTGTGTCAGTGTGTGTTAACATGCTCAAGGTGAGATGTATATCATGTTGATAGGAGATGTAGCTGAGGCAGCTGCTTTGACAAATGGTGTGTGTGTGTGTGTGTGTGTGTCTGAGTGTGTGTGTGTTCTTTCACCTGGCCATAAGTCAGAACATATTCATCAAAGCAGTGGGTCTCCAGAGTGGAGGGCTTGAGTTGTTTGGGTTCAGCCTGGTTCAGGTGCCTCTCTCTGGGTTAGAGTGATAGCCAGGTAGGGGGTGCTGGCCGCTGGATGAGAGGACCAACATCATAAAAGTCTAATGCTCTGACCTGATGTGTCTGGGTCATGGTGTGTCCAGAGTGTGTAGTGTTTTTCTGTGCTTGTCTATGTGGACCTGTGCTTATGTTACAGAGTGTGTGTGTATATTTTGAAAAATAAGGAAAAAGAAAATAGAAAGATCGTGTACTGTGAATGAACATGTGAGCATAGTATAGTACTACTGAATGGAAGTGTGTGTGTGTGCCTGAGTGTGTGTATGTTTTTTCCTCTGCCAGGCTTAGCTTTGTGGTTTGTATGGCACAACCACCTGTCTCAAAGCATCCTGGGATTCGTAGTTTTTTTCTAAATGTGAAGCACCAGCGAGTGTGCATAGCAAAACTATTCCCACACGCTGAGTTCTAAAGACGGAACACTGCTCTCAGCTGAGGGACTCCCATCACGAGATGTAGTGTGTGTGTATGTTTGTGTATGTGTAGGTACTGAATTATGCAGGGACTGTGTCAAAGTGTGTGAGTTGGAGTCTCACAGCTCATTATAACGGAAGCAGCTGGCTGGCATCACACTGCATTCATAACTGCCCGTGTGTGTGTGTGTGTGTGTGTGTGAGAGACAGAGTGAGAGACTGGGTGGGTTCATATGTGTGTTCATATCGCTGCTTCCACTAAAGATTCTTTCATGTGCAATAAAAAGGGTCAGTATCAGGCAGTATCAGAGCCTCCTGCGAAACGGGCCCTAGCGCTGTGCACATGGGGCCGAGCCAACGAGGAGCATGGGGAGAGCGAGTGTGTGAGCGAGTGAGTGCGAGTACCGCAGCTGCACCCTCCACATTAGACACCTCAGCCATGCGGAGAGGATGATGGAGAGCCAATGAAGAGCCCTGATGAGCTGGGGGCGGAAGAGAGAGGAAGAAAGCACACGGCTCATCAAGAAGCTGAGAAGCTGTGCAGCACTACCTCAATAGCACATACAAAGACTACCAGCATACAGTAAACAGCACACACACACACACACACACACACACACACACACACACACACACTCAAACACTTTACATGCAAACGGTGAATACAGGGAAATATACACCTGAACACACTCGCACACACACACACACACACACACACACACACACACTCAAACACTCAAACACTTTACAGGCATACACATACACACAGACATGCACATATATGATACATATGCATACTTGTGTTCTCATATACACACGCATTTATATTTCCACATACAGATACACTTCCATTAAAAAAACCTCATCGGTCCACCCCTGTACAACAAATCCTCGTTTTGTGTAGTTAGCTTCTGAAAGAAACTGGGTCATTGATTGGAGTGTAGCAGCAAATCTGCTAACAATGAATCAGATGAAAAAGAATGCATGAAGAGTAAAAAGAAATCTCTCTCTCTCTCTCTCTCTCTCTCTCTCTCTCTCTCTCTCTCTCTTCCTCTCTCTTCCTCTTTCTTGCAGTGCTTCCCATAGATGTAATGACTTTAGTGGGGTGTGAGAATGTAAGCTGAAATGGAATGGTTTGCGGCATCAAGTTTACAAGGCAAAGCTGCTGTATCTAATCAGCTTGCCCCAATTAGGTGTGTGTGTGTGTGTGTATATACACAGCATTGAATTGAACAAGCAACACAAATGAGGTCACTATTCCATAGAGATG
>PYXC01000452.1:3562500-3570000 GCA_015244755.2 Tenualosa ilisha | reverse complement strand
AGGTGACGGGAATAACTCAAAGTGGCAGACGCTAATGAAGGGAGGAGTAAAGGAGGAGAGAAGAAAAACTGAAAGAGAGACTGAGGAGAAGGACATTGGGAGGGGTAGACACTGAGAGATATGAGATAGAGGGATGGAGATAGAGAGAATGGAGAAACGTTGAGGTAAAGGAGAGAGGAGAGGAGGACAAAAAGAAAAAGAAGAAACGACAGAAAAAGTGATGAAGCTCTCTGATGAAATTGTCTCTGGCATGATGCAACTGTTACAGTGAGTGTGTGACAGATCAACCAATCAGAGCTCGCTATGGTTCCCAGTGTGGATAATAGGATGAACGGAACCTGCCTAAATCATCACACACACACACACACACACACACACACACACACACATACGCACACACACACACACACACACAGCAGGGGCTGGGTTCAAAAGGATGCATAGTGTCTTGCAATGACCATGTTTCCTGCCTATTTCTCTAAAGCTTGTTCTCACACACAAACACACACACACACACCACACACACACACACATACAGAGAGAGGAGGAGAGAGAGAGAGAAATGCAAACATGTATGCCAAATCATTTATGATGGATTTAAATCATAACTGCCAGCATTGTCATGCAAATCACAAGGGCTTGCATGTGACCCAGTTTTAATCAACACCAGTTAGACATTTGAAATTTGTATGTGTGTCTGTATATGTATGTGCGCATGCGTGTTTTTTGTGTGTAGGTTTTGAGTATTTGTGTGCATACGTATATGTACAAATGTGAAAATGTACAGTACGTTAATTAAGAACTGTCTACATCTCTCCCCATGGTTGTGAGTGTTTGTGTGTATGCGTGTGTTTGTGTGTGTGTATGCATATATGTGTGTGCGTGTGTTGGTGCGCGCATATGTGTGTGTATCTGTTACTGTGGTATATTTGTTTGTTAACCTTTCACAGCCTGTCTTCTCAGGTGTGTGTGTGTGTGTGTGTATGTGTGTAGGTGTGTCTGTGTTTGAGCAGTGTGTATACATGTACTATGAGTATGTGTGTTCATGATTCGCTCTACCTCTCCCCTCCACAGGTGTGTGCACGTGTGTGTGTGTGTGTGTGTGCTGACATGGATCCCCCGGAGGAGGAGCGGACTGTACGCTTCCTGCAGTATGTGGAGGACAGTGGGATGAAGGCCTACCACGGCCTGGTCCTGCAGAACGCCGCCGACATCGCCCGCGAGAGCGACCGCGTGCGCTCACACACACACCTCACCTACCTACAGGAAAAGCATGAGAAGAAGAGGCGCCAGGAAGAGGCCATCAAGAGGTGAGAAACACACACACACACACACACACACACACACACACACACACACAGATCTGTGTATGCATGCACATATCAGACAATACTTTTAAGAGGTACAAGAGCACAGACTCACTGACTTTCTCTCTGTCACACACACACACCAACATACTTCCACACATTCTCACACTTTGCTCTCTCTCTCTTCCTTTCTCCCTTTCTCTCTCTCTCTCTCTCTCTCTCACACACACACACACACACACCACATTCTCAAAAAAGAAAACATTCTCAAGCATGTGCACAGAGATACACTCTAACCCTCATCCACTCACACACTCATGCACTTGCCGCTGTTACCCGATCACGCCCCATCCTCAAGTGTGTGAGCTGTCAGATCTGATGGCATCTCTGCGCTGCATTCATCTTGATTAGGGAGCCACTCTCACACACTCTCACACACACTCAGACACTCTCACAAGCTGCCAGACCCTCCCAATACCCTCCCAGCCAACAGCCCAACAGCAGGAGCGGGTTTAGCGCAGGCCTAAGGTCAGCCCGGCTCTCAGCCCAGTGGGATTGGGTTAGCGGAAACCTGATCCCAGATCAGTGGCGGGTTAATAGGGGAATGGGAGCAGAGTGGACAGATCTCTTTACAGATGGGCTACATCAGTCTGAGTAAGTAAGGCTGGAAAAGGGAGATAGGGGGAATGTTAAAGGAACGGAGGGGAGGGAGTAAAACAAAAGGAGACAAGGAGAGGGGGAGGAAAGAGAGAGGGAGAGAGAGAGGAAGAAGAAAAATAGTGATAATCACTGAAAGGAGGCTTAGGTTTTAACCTTAGGTCATAGTAATATGTGTTGGTAATATGATGATCTTCATAGAAAGCAATAATGAAAATTCAGAGGGATATATACGGATAGAAAAATAAAGAGAGGGAGGGAGAGAATGAGGGATAAGAGAGGGGATAGAGAGATAGAGAAATAAAGAGAGAGAGGGAGAGAATGAGAGAATAAGAGAGTGAGTGTTGGACTGTAAGATACCAGTCTGCCTAGTGATGGCTGTAACCTAAGTCAGCCAATCAGACTGTGGCAAATAGCTAAAATAAGGTGGGTCTTATTGATATCTCCTCTGTGATTGGCTGTGGTGAGGTGTGTAAAATGTGACAACCGGACTGCTCGGACTTGCCATGACAGCCTGGACACACAGACATAGACGAGTACTGTGCTGCCACATAGCACACACAACGCATGTCTAAAGCTTCCAGACACACACACACATACACACACACACACACACACACACACACACACACACACACCAAACAAATGCACCATCATATTCTGTTCCTCCAATAGCTTGTTGCTCTCAGTTAAGATGAGAATATATTCGTGTGTTTGTGTGTGTGTGTGTGTGTGTATGTGTGTGTGTGTGACAGAGAGTTTGTTTAAGGCCAGAACATTTTAATAAATGGACTGTATTTCCATATATCTGCATTATTTGTGTATAACCTTCACCCGTGCTGTGCATATATGCGTACATTGTTCCATATATACATCCATAGATTGTTTGAATACATCCATTCATGTGTGCATTTCTATATGCATGTGTCCTTACTGTATATTGTACAGTCCTCTCCACCTACGTGAAGGGATGCTCTTTCAATTCTCTGTGTCTTGGTGTCGGCTCTTTCTCTCTCTCTCTCTCTCATTCCTTCTCCCTGTCTCACCCCACCTCCTCTCTTTCTTTCTCTCCTGTGGTCGATAAAGTGGTGAGTGGTGAGTGTGGAGTTGACTGTACGCATGGCTACTGTAATCATCTGGGTCTGATAATGAATTGATTTTCTCTGTCTTTGTGTGTGTGTGTGTGTGTGTGTGTGTGCCCATGACTAAATCTAAGTTATACTTGTGTGCACACATAGCATAGCACAAGGTTTGTTTTTGTATGTTGGCATGAATGGGTGTGCATATGGAAACTCTGAATGGAAGTTAATACTTTTTTTGAATACACCATCTCTCTCTCTCTTTCTCTCTCTCTCTGTGTCTCTGTCTCTTTCTTTCCTTTCTCTTCATTCCCTCTTTAGCATTTGTCTTTCCCTCCACTCTCTATTGTCGTTTTTCACACTTGACACCCATTTTCCTCTCTCTTTTTCTCTCTCTCCTCTCAACCCCTCGCCATATTTGACATCCCTCCTCTCACAGAGAGCAAACTCATCCTAGAACATTAAGCCCTCTTCTCTCTTTCCTCCTCTCCTCTCTCTCTCTCTCTTCTCCCTTGACTCCTCTTCTCCTCTCCACTTATCCCCTCTTCGCTCTTGCCGGTGTACTCATAGTTGTTTTCCCTATAATTGTTTGACATGGTAATGATGGATAAGATGGTTGAAAAACATACACACACACACACACCACACACACACACACACACACACACCTGCAGGTTTACATGAAATATTGCATGGAAGTTGGAAGTATATTGGTATAGTATAGTATATGGAAGTATAGTATAGTAGTATCCCCTTTCAAATGACCCCTGCACACATACACAAGCAGGAGCACACACAAACATTCATATTCATACTCACAGGTACCCTTACATACAAACTCATGAACACACACACAGACAACCCCCCCCCACACACACACCCACACACACACACCCACACCCACAAACACACACAGAGAAATGCCCTCCAAACAACCCGACAGATCCTTCCCAATGGGTGGAGCTTAGCATCACTGCCTCAAAACAAACCTCCCTGGCCTGAGGGGTAGGTTTCTATGGTGACAAAGGGGTGGGTTTCTATAGCAACAGAAGGTTTGGTCTCAATCTCCCACTCCTCTCTAAATTTAGACCGTTCCCCCCAGGCACGCACGGACACATACACACACACACACACACACACATACACACACACACACACAGGCATGCACACAACAGGTTAAATCATATACCCTCTCAGCCTTGGCACAATCATCAGAGTTCATGAGGGGCATGAGAGCATAACAGGATAGATGAACAGAGAAAGAGAAAAATGCAGACAGGGAGAGAGAGAGAGAGAGAGAGAGAGACAGAATGAAAGTAATATATAAGAAAAAGGGATTGCAGAGGGAATTGCAGAATTGCAGGGATTGATGAGATTTAAAAGAAAAAACAGAGCATGAATACTCCATCCATTCATACATACACAAACACATACCATACACATACACACACACACATCCACAGACAGACAGACACACACACACACATGCCTGCTCTATAACATCTCCCACAGACACAATTTCTCTCATACACACACATACACCCCAGGGCCAGTTCAGGGCTCCCGCTTTGCTGGAGTAATATCTCCCAGCATGCACTCTGATGGGCAGCAGAAACAATCCACAGGGGGCGGAGCCTTCTGATCTCAGGGGTGTGAGAGAGCTAAGCTCCCTGGGTGTGTGTGTGTATGTATGTATGTGTGTGTGTGTGTGTGTGTGTGTGTGTGTGTCTGTGTATGAAAGAGGTCGAAAGAGGTAGAAATCAGGTGTAGGTTTATGGGTGTGTGTGTGTGTGTTTAATTAGTTAGTTTCCCTTTTACAAGATTCATTGCCCAGCCCTTCACCCCTCACACCCTCTAAGGTGATGCACGCACTTGTGTAAAGGTCAAAGGTTGACCATCTGATGAAAGGTCAAGAGGTCTTGTTTAGATTAGTCTGGAACCATAGGAGGGTCATTGTCTTTACTGGTAGTACAGGAAGTTAAAGAGGATTTACCATTGACTCATCGACAACAGTATTTACGGTGATGAATGTGTACGTTAGCTGTGACAAGAAAGATGTTCATGAAATTAAACAGACATCAAAATATAATCAAACGAACAATGGGGATGCAGGGCCCCATACAAATGGGATGGAGGGAATGAGGGGGAGGTCGAGAGAGAGAGAGAGAAGGGGAGAGAGAGAGAGGGAAAGGTGATTTTATCTCTTTTTCCAATCTCTCAGGTATTGTAGTATGACTGCTGGGGACACATAGAGGGGAAAGAGAGAAAGAGAATGGCAGCGAGAGAAGAGAGGAGAGGATGGATTGACAAAGAAATAGAGAGAGATGAAAAGAAGACTTTTTATCTGCCATTGGTGTGTGTAAGTGGGGGTGGGGTGGGGTGGGTTTGGGTGTGTATGTGTGTGTGACAGAGTTAGAGAGGGAGGCAGGTTGGGTCGTGTTTTCCTTGGCTCTGATATTTGTGTGTGTGTGTCTTTCTCTGTGTGTGTGTGTGTTTGCGTGTAGAGAGGTTGGCTTGTTTTCTTTGGCTTTGATGACTGCATCTAATTTTGTCCAACAGGAAGAGGTAGAGAACCTGATACAGCTAAATATAAACCCAACCCAATGGTGTGTGTGTGTGTGTGTGTGTGTGTGTGTGTGTGTGTGTGTGCGGTATGTGTACAATCAATACAAACCCTTCAGTCTAGCTGTGTCAATAGCTTCAGACAATTTCGGTCAGTGTGTGATGCTGGTGTGTATTCATCCGGCTTGTACAGTGTTTCATCTGAACACACACACACACACACACACACACACACACACACACACAGACTCACATTCATAAAGCCTGCTCTACTTAGCTTCAGGGTATTTCCAGTTATTTTAGAGGACCAAACAGACTGACATGGATGGATTGATCCAGTGCAAATGTGCTAATGGGAAAGAATGGGATGATACTGACAAGAAAGAGAAGAGAAAAAAAGAGAGAATGAAGGAGGAAGGAAGACATTTGGATTGAGAGTTGGATGAATAGAAGGAGAAAGCAAACAGGGAGTGAGAGAAGAAAGCAGAAGGGACAGAGAGGAGGCAGACAGAGAGAGAGAGGGAGAGAGAGAGAACAGGGACTGAAAGAACAGAGAGAAAATGCAGAACAAGAGAATGAGAGAGAAAGAGAGAGAGAGAGAGAAAGAGCGCAGAGTGCTGCAGTGTCTGGTGATTTAGTGTTTAGAAAGGGCTGGCTAGAGCTTAGATTTCCTTTGGCAATCATTATCATTTAATCATACCAATCACCAGAGAGAGATGGAGACACAGAGGGAGAGGGGGGAGAGGGAGAGATGCAAACAGGAGGGGGAGAGAGAGAGTGAGAGATGGAGAGCAAAAGATGCAAACAGGAGGGAGAGAGAGAGAGATGGAGAGCAAAAGATGCAAACAGGAGGGAGAGAGAGAGAGATGGAGAGAAAAAGATGTAAACAGGTGGGAGAGAGAGAGAGACAGAGAGCAAAAGATGCAAACGGGAGAAAGAGATGGAAAGCAAAAGGTGCAAACAGGAGAAGAGAGAGAGAGAGAGCAAGAGATGGAAAGATGCAAACAGGAGAAAGAGAGAGAGCGATGGAAAGGAAAAGATGTAAACAGGGTGTAAGAGTAAAAATGGGGATATAAAAGGGGTTCTAGTCCTATATATTAAGTGTGAATTGAAGAAATGGAACCCATCAGCAGAGAGAGATGGAGAAAGAGAGGGAGAGAGGGGAGAGGGAAAGATTCAAACAGGAATAACGAGAGAGAGATGGACAGCAAAAGATGCAAACAGGAGAGAAGAGAGAGAGAGATAAAGAGCAAAAGATGCAAACAGGAGAGAAGAGAGAGAGAGTAAGAGAGAGAGAGGTAAGGATGCAAATGGGAGACAGAGAGAGAGTGAGAAGGAAAGATGCAAACTGCAGAAAGAGAGAGAGAGAGATGGTGAGGATCAGATGCAAACAGGAGAAAGAGAGAGACAGAGATGCAAACAGTGTGAGTGAGAGAGAGAGAAAGAGAGAGATGGAGATGGAGAGGTAAAAAATACAAACAGTAAAAATGGGGAATAAAAGAGGGGTCTGTTCCTATACATTGAGTGTGAATGGAAGAAATGGAGCAAAGGATGGCTTGGGAGTGGATGAGATGAGAGGGAGAGAGGAGAGGAGAGGAGAGGAGAGGAGAGGGAGATGCATGGGAGGGGTGGACATGAGGGAGTGTCTGTCAAGAGTCAGAGGAGGGGTGGAGGTGGAGTGGAGTGGCAATGAGGCGGAGGAGAAGAGAGAGTAGCGAGAGAGAGAGAGAGTGTAAGAAAGAGAGAGAGAAAGAGTGAAGGAATGATGAATGCAAGGGACAGTAAGGCAGAGGGCTAAGCTGCTTTTCAATCATCCTTTATAAGGCCTAAAACACACACACACACACAAACATGCATACAGTATAACATACACACACACACACACACACACACAC
>PYXC01000452.1:3537500-3550000 GCA_015244755.2 Tenualosa ilisha | reverse complement strand
GGGTCTTTGAGTGTGGTGTGTCAGCTCTGTCGCCATCAGCCGAGTCTTTTAGGCTTTTGGTTATTGTTCACTTGTTACTATGGCAACGCTGCTCTGAAGCGTAGTCTGACTTTCATGTCATGGTAAGTCATTCATGGCTGTGCTCAGACTGTGTGTGACTCACTTTGCTTACACTGATTACGATTGTGTGTGTGTGTGTGTGTGTGTGGTGTGTGTGTGTGTGTGTGTATACGTGTGTGTGTGTGTGTGTGTGTGTGAAAGTGCCACTAGGCTTGCTCTAGACCAAACATGAGTCACCCTCCGTATGTTGTATGTGCGTGTGTATGTAGTGCACTTATTTGGCTTTGACAAACAATTCACACAATTCTTTACACTGATGTGTGTGTGTTTGTGTGTGTGTGTGTGTGTGTGTGTGTTTATAACACTATAGTGGGGAAAATGATTCGTTTGACAGCTAATGTTAAGGTTAGCCGTGAATGTGATGTCTGGGAAAAACTATGCTAAATTAACAACATGACAACTTTGCAAACAGTTGTTAACCGTTCTTACAAATTATAACATGGGACTTAAAGACCCAGACTCATTTTGTACATTGCCGCACATGTCAGCGATGAACTTTAAGGTAGTTTTAACACCTGTAGTTTTAATGGCTTGTTCACCCCTATTAAAATTTCTCTGGTGCTATGAATGTGCATTAGCTCAACGCTACTAATGTAACATATCCCTACACATGCACACAACACAAGCCTTTCCTACCTGGTGAACACCAACATTATGCAGGATTTCCCCCAAAAATGAAAGAGAATAAATGCAGCGATCCTAAGTGGATAATTTAAACAGTTTATTAGGAAAAAATTATATCTCATTTAGAGATCTCAGGGTTATTCCGAGTTCATATGTCCAGCCTACCACTCTGGCTGCCTATTAAATAGCAAAGTATATTGTGACGGGTTATTGAATGCTACAGTATGTGAAAGCCTTTCATAATTTTCAAGATTTGACATGTTGGCAGCGATGAAATGATGACATGATATAAACTATAAAAACACATAAGCCTCTATTGACCAGCTTGACATTTTGCCAACCAAGGGATAAATGACGGACGTCACAATGGCTCAACACGTCATCAGAAAAACCTCAATGAGCAACAGCTAAGCAATAGAAACATAAGGACAGATTTTAATACTGTGTCAACTTGGCATTCATCAAAATATTCAGACAAATACATGCCCGTACAGGCACAAGCAAACATGCACACAGTATACATGACCACAAACAGCAGTACACATCAAATGGTGTGTGTGTGTGTATGTGTGTGTGTGTGTGTGTGTGTATGTATATGTGAGACAGAGAGAGAGAGCTGCGTTTGGTCCCCTGTTTCCTCTCTGGGCTGTCATTATGGAGGGTCTGATAGGGAGTGTGCTAGCGTGAGGCTAATTAAATGCAGTTAAATAGAGGCACACAGCCAAGGCTAATGGAATATCAGCAGATGTGTGCTGTAAGCAGATAATGTGTGTGTGTGTGTGTGTGTGTGTGTGTGTGTGTGTGAGCCTGCACATTTCTGGAACCGCATAACATCATAACTAGCAGCAGAGCTGAATGTGGAATAATGGTTTCAGCAAACAGATTGAAATTAGATTGGCCTGCACTGTAGAGTCTGGAAGACAACAGCACTAACATGATGATAGGATCCAATGCAATTAGACAACCAGTAATTAAATGATGGACTCGTATGACCATAAGTCCATATTAATGTCTATAGGACATACTCATTAAATAGACATGTCAATCAGAGGACGGCTGTGATGACTGGCTAGTTTAAACCTTCCCACTGGAGGAAGAGGTTAGAGTAAAAACGTGACATCACACAATAAACCACACAATCTCACACGTCCCTAGCCTGACAAGTCAGACTATAACATTAAAATGTATAGTCTGGACATAACTGATCATTACCGATCTGCATGCAATAGGATAGCGCTAATAGGATCAGAGCAATATCGGCAAAACAGCAAACACTGCACTCTTCGAAACTAATAACTTGCAATTTTCTGTTCAACTCTCAAAGAAAAGCCCAAGTCCCACTCTTCCAAAGTCGATTCCACAGCCATCTTAGTTATTTTGCACCGTCATGGCCCTGTCGTTATCATGCTGAGCCCACTCAACGACTTTCTACACGTTGTGATTGGTCTGACCACGCCTTAGTAGAAGACCTACTGAGGCCCTATGGTTAGACGTACCTAGACGTACCTAGACGCTGAAGAAAAATATTTGCTACCACTAGGGTATGTCTAGATTTCTAGGCTAACATGTCCCCACTTTCATATGATCATTAGACCATCATATATGCTCTCTCTCTCTCTCTGTCTCTCTCTCTCCCTCTCTGTCAGTCTCAACTTGTGTGTCTCTAATACATTGTCTTCCTGCTAGTGTTCCTGTGAACCTTTAATTTAAATTCAAACCAGTTTCATTGCCATGTGTGTAGCACAGTTCAGCTGAAATGATGACCATATAACTAACACACACACACACACACACACACACACACAAAGAGAAAGAGAGTCCCGTTAGGGCCATATGTCAGTAATGGGATAAACTGGATCCAGTCCTTCAGCTGTCCAACTGTACGTAATGCAGAGGGTTATGTTCAATAACACACACACACACACACACACATGTGCAAGGACACACACACACACACACACACCATTGCCAGCAGAAATAATTGAAAAGCTTTCATCTGTTAGTAAAGCAATTTCCTTAATGCTTCACGAGCAGAGGAGAACTGTGATGAATGTGAACACTAATGCAGAGAGAGAGAGAAAGAGAAAGAGAGCAGAAGAGAGAGAGAATGATAGAAAGAGAGACAAAATGATAGAGAGGAAAAAGTGGAAAAGAGAGACAGAGGAGAATGACAGAGGGAGAGAAAAAAGAGAATGGAGGGATGTGAGCAGTGGTAGGATAAAGAGAGAGTGAAAGAGATTATAAAAAAGGCAGGAGGTCAAAAAGATGGAGGGATGGTGGGGTACGGCCATGGCACTGTTAGAGGCAAGGATGAGATGTTGGAGAGGGAGAGTGTCCCGTAAGATGTTCAGTGGGTTAATTAGCTCAGTCATCCACAGGGCCTTGTGTAGGCTTGTTGATGTCTATAAAGCCTTACAGGACACAAGGCTCCAGGCTCCACACTGACACTTGGTGGACGTCTGTTGTACTGCAGCCTGTCAGCTTCAAAGTCTTTGTGTCTGTGTGTGAGACAATGTGCAAATGTGACAGTGCAGCTGGGTGTATGTGTGTGTGTGTGTGTGTGTGTGTGTGTGTGTGTGTCTATGTGTTAAGACCCAGTGTGAGTGCTGTCTTCTCTCTGACCCCGTTTCTCTATTTGACACAACTGTCTATAACTGCCAGCACACTGACACCTCTGTGAGCACCATGGGTCTCTGTCAAAAAGTGTACGTGTGTGTGTGTGTGTGTGTGTGTGTGTGTTTGTAACCCACCAAAGAGAGGACCTGTTTGTGTGAACAGACCACCCATCCACCAATCATCATCAGACTCCCATCATCACCAATCTGCTATGATAGCTTCATCACTTCGTGCCCGTATATTGCCTATTGTCTATAATATGTACACTGGATGACATTTTGGATGACATTGGGAGCTGACTTGGGAGTCACCAGCAGCCAGAAAATGTGATTATGATCCCAATTAGACTTGTGTATATGTGTGAGTGTGTGTGTATGTGTGTGTGTGTGTGAGTCTGTGTGTGTGTGTGTGAAATCTTATCCTGTGGTCATCCTCATTTCATTTCCTTTTCTCTCTACCTCCACCTCTTTCTTTCTCTCTCTCTATTCCCTCTATCTCCATATCTGACACACCTTTCTCTCCTCTCTACGCTTCTCTTTGTAGGTGAAAAGAGTCGGAGTCACAGCACCGACAGTAAGGAGCGCTCCCACTCCTCCAGTCGGGATTCGCCGCAGACTCCTCTCGAATGGGATGGCCAATCAGGACAATCAGTCACACCCACAGCCACGCCCAGTCGTCTAGGCCGCTCCTCTGTCAGCCCCACCACCATGCTGGGAGGAGGAAGCTCAGGTGAGAGCTCCACCTTTCTTCTAATCACCCCTGTCACGTTAGTCATCATAGCGCTTCACTTCAACACTTATCACTGTAAAGCTGTCCTATGCAAGTCTGGGATTTTTTTAAAACCATGGAGCTCCCCCTACGGTCACGATTTGTTTTTGTAACTTACACTAAGTTACAAAGAAAGCACAGTATAAGCACAGTCACCATGGGACCGTAGGGGAAGCCAAGATAGCCTTCAATCGCCCCTGTAGTGAATCGTTTAACCATGGAAGTAACTGAAAAGCTGGTACACTAGCCTAGAATTCTTGCATAGTATACCTTTAAAGGACTGATACAACTAGGGCAGACTTGTGTCCAAAAGTCCCATATCATCATAAAACGAGATAGATGGAATTCCATAGAATCTGACTTGTCTTGAACACAGGTCTATTCCACGGACTTGCATTGTATTCGGTACTTGGATTGCATTGTATTCAATACATTCAGTTATGAAACAAAACAGTTGGGCTGACATTAGCTGTTCTGGATGCTAGTTTGATTGAACAACTGTACAATGTCAAGAGAAGGTATTTTTGACATCATGTCAAAATTGTTGTTTCTTTTTAGATATTGGTATTTTTAGATCTTTTTTGATAAACTGTAAAGTCCAAGTTCTTTAATAGTCCTAACAACTGATATCCTATGTGTCATATTTTCAATTTGTGAAGGCTTTATCCAGTGTGTATTAGATTCTGAATTTGTGCGCGTGTGTGTGTGCACGTGTGTGTGTTACAGAACCCAAGGCAGTGTGTAAGCTTGGCCGCTCCGCTTCCACGTCAGGTGTCCCTTCGCCGGTGGGAACCCCCTTAAGACACGCCTCCCCGGATGCATTAGCCAATCAGAGCGCCAGTCTTTGCCAGGTACCACCTTCCTGCGTGCCCGAGTGAGCATGTGGAGTTCCACCTATGTTGTCTCTGTCTGACCTCTGATCTTTCACCTCTCACCTCTGTGCTTCTCTGCGTCTAACGCTGACTCGTGTGCTGTTTGTCAGCCTGTTTTTGTTTGATTTTGGTGTTGTTGTTGATCTGTGTTGTACTTTTTCTGTCCAACTTGCTGTTGTTTGTTTCTGGCAAAAGTCCAGTGGTCTGTTCTTTGTGTTTGGAGTTTGGTCTAGATCAGGGCTGCTTGAGGTCTGGTTCTTGGGTTAAAATGTGTGAACGAACATACTTCCTTCAGAGCCAGAATGATACAAGCCTGACCTACACCTCTCTCTCTCTCTCTCTCTCTTTCTCTCTCTCCACTTTTGTCATCCTCACCTTCATCACACAAATTAAAACAGCTTCAAATACTAAGTCACACATGTTTTCTGACTATCATACAGCATCAAGCTAACAAAAGTTTTCAAAGCTCAGGACTCTCGGTGCCAAAATAACCCTTCAAGTTTAAACACAACCTTACCTCACACCCACACTCTTAGAAAAAAAGGCCATTTTAGGTGTATTTTCAATTCAAAAGCATGAATTGAATCTTTGTGACATAGTTCTGTGTGAAGTTTTCAAGCTTCTATAGGAATGCTAAGAGACATTAACAGTGTTTAACTGCCCATCATTGTAATTGTACATTACAACCCTTAAGTGTTGTGGACTATGGACAGTTTTTTTTCTAAGAGTGTGCAAGCATTTACTAACTCTGGAACTCACAGCTTTGCATGCATGACCCGCTACTAAACCTAATTACATCCAGTTCCCTTTAGAATGATGTCCTACAGAGAAACTCAGTCTGTAGGTAGTGTACACTTAAACACAGAACCTTACATTACTCCTTACTTTAATCGGAAAGGTGTCAGTTTGAGACCATACCTATGGAACCAATGTGACCAATAGCCAGTTATGTCCACTCGTTTTATTGTTATTGTTCGGACAACAGGCTCACACAAAAAGCATTTGTAGAGATTAGTGCACTCTTTCAAATGACCATAAATGTAAATATTCCTTCACAATTTTGAGTGCCTGCTCATTATCTGAAGAAAATCGTGTGTACAGAACAAAATCTTTTGCGTGAAAACCAATCAAACCGACCAATCATCATCAAACACTAACCTCAACTAACCAAAAAAAGCTTTTCCTTTCGCTACTAAGTTTATTTTCGCCATAAAAACCCCAACTACATTACACTACACTACAACATTAAACACAAATCCAAATCAAAGGCCCATTCTGCTTATAACCCAAACTAACCAATCAGATCACAAGCCTGACCTGCTCTTAACCCAAACTAACCAATCAGATCACAAGCCTGACCTGTCCATAACCTTAACTAACCAATCAACATTGATTTCACTCCAAACTAATAACTACACTGTTGTTAATTACACCAATGACATTAAACTGTTCAATTAGTGATGCAAGTTTGTGTACTTTATTCATATTGATGTGCAGTGTATGTTATATTGAATTTTAAAGCAATAATCTTTAACTGTGTTTCGACCAAGACAACTGTTAATTGTCTTAACATGACACTTGTAACATTAAAACAACTTTTTTTCATTGGTATAATACATACTAGTAGACCCTATTTAAAAAAACAATGCCTGGCTTAACACATCTCCGGTCTTGTAGAATAGTAGTCTATAAGAAGTAAGCAGTGATTCCGTACTAATTAAACACCACCTGTGTGTACCACATTTTCATGTTTTACTGAAGTGGTACAAAATGTGTTTACTCATCAACTTCACCACTGTGTTTATAATTATATATACAATCATTCGCCTGATGGTTATGAAGGTAAACCCCAACGGTGGTTCAGGACCTTATATCTGTCAGAGGAGAGGCAAAATAGATAAGAATAACCATGATTAAAACTGTTTCAGACAAAAGTGAATTTTCATCTGTTAAGTTGAAAATGGATGTAAAGAAATCTTCCTCTGAAGCAAAGGAACTATGTGTGGTTCTGTGAATACAGTTGGAATCAAACAACATTATTTATAGGAGAATAGAACAAAACAACAAACAAATAAACTCTTAGAGGAGAATTTTGATGTTTGTGTCATGTCATACACACACACACACACACACACTATACAACCTGTATTGTTATTGCTTGTGCAGTGCACTTGTATTCAGTATCTGTTCCCTGTCTACATTTTCAAACAAGTTTTTATTTTTCACAAAATTTCCAACACCATTTATTGAGACAATGTCTCAGTTTGGATGTGAGAGTCACTGGCTCTGGGGAAACCATACACACACACTCACACACACACACACACACACACAAACAAACAAACACACAGATACACACACTAGTAGATACTCACACCCCACATCGCACACACACACGCACATACACACACACACACACACACACACACACAGACAAACATACAGATGCACACACACTAGTAGACAATCACACCCCACATCACATAAACACACACAGACACACCAAAAATCAGACACAACCCAAACGCACACCCTCCCCAAGTCAATGGCTAATTCCATTTCCATTTAGACAAACTATGACTGAAGAATAAAACCTTGTTAAAGCTATGTGTGTCTTCCCCTGTCCTGTGTGAACTCCTATCAGCCCATTCTGTGTTCTTATGGCTGAGTGTGTGTTTGTTGGTTCCATCTGTGAGTGTGTGCCAGACAATGTAATTGGGGGGAAAGCACTGTTGCAATGAATGGGTTGCCATAACAAATGCAAACAGACAAATGCATAGTACCTGACCAGTAAATCCACAAAACATGTTCATGAAATTGACAACATTTGTCACACTGCCACAACATGGATGAATACACCTTTGACAATAAATTACTTTTGAAGAAAGATATTGCTTATCTAGATATCTACATTTACAGAAAAGATCTGATCCAATTGGATATAATGTATCTTCCAATGATTTCTTACTAAAATTTGATTCATCAGAATGTATGATTCACTTATTTCTTTCAGTGAGTATCCATTTTTAAGTCTAAATGTATACACACATACAAACACACACACACACACACACACACAGGCCTAGTTACGCGCTGCAAATAGACGTGCTCATACACATTACTAAAGTGTAATACAAATGCAGTGTGGCAAGGCCTGATAGTATGTCAGCTAGCATTGTGTAGCATTGTAGCATCAGTTTTACAGACACCCTGCACACGACACAATACACCCCGCCTCCCACCGCGAACCCCCAGTCCCCCAGTAGTGTATCTCCACACTCTCACACACAGACAATGATGCATGTGCCCCCCCCTCCCCTCCTCAGATCCCCCCCCTAGCCTGGGCGTGTGGGGACAGCACCATGATGGAGATGATCGAGAAGAAGCGCACACTGTGCAGAGAGATCAAGGCCCGCCAGAAACCCCTGGACAAGGGCCTGTGCAAGCAGGAGAGCATGCCCATCCTGCCCAGCTGGAAGAAGGCCAACGGGGGCAAGAAGCATGGACCGCCCCCCTACAACACCCAGACCACTGTCTTCTGGGACACTGCCATCTGACACTAACACACACACACGCGTGCACACGCGCGCACACACACACACACACACACACACACACACACACACACACACAAATATGTGTGTACAACCCCATACACTCTCACCAAAGCAGGTCTGACACCCACTGATGGACATATGCAGTAATGCACACACAGACACACACACACACACACACACACACACACACACACACACACACACACACACAAACACACACACACACAGAGTACTTGCACACATAGATCCAAGCACTGATGCACACAGAATGGCAGAAGCCCTTGCACATCTAGACATGCCAAGGGGTGGGAAAGGGTGTGGTTTGCACTGTCTGGGAGCCAATCAGAGCGTGAGGAGTGTGACAGGAGGCGGAGGGACAGTTGTAGCACACACCCTGTCCGACAGATCCGCTCTCCTCGCTTTCTTATTGTTGTTTATATTGAGTATTTTTGTATGGGATTATTGTCTCCAATCTGAAACACGATGCCTAGCATAAGGGGATATTTTATAAATGAGACACAAAAAAAGACATATGGGATGCAAAGGTCATGCAAAGGTTATATGGAGGTGCGACCAAGGTTTGAGATTATTGTAGATTCTAGGGTTGTTTTTTTGTCTGTTTTTTTTTCTTTTGTTGCAATGACACTTGTGTGCATTAAAGGAAAAAAAGAATATATCTATAAATACATATATATCTACATAGACTTATATATTATGGTGAAATTATGTCCAGTGAGAGCACTGCTGTTTTTATGAACAAAGTATCTGAAAGATGAAATTTTCCATATGTGAACTGAAAAGATGAAAGAAGATGCGCACTATGTGAAAACAGGAGTCAGCAAGTTGGTGGAGGGAAGACTTTGTCATCTTAGCTCAGATATCAGAGACTGGTGATGTGGACGGAGGTAAAGGTGAGGGAGTGTGTGATCTCTCTCTTACTGAAACATACACACACACACAGTCATATCAGCTGACCCAGGCCAAACAACAGGTGCTACTCCACACTTAGATGACACCTGGCAACGATGTCCACCTTGACCTTTTGTTCTAACACCTGACATCATCAGGTCACGAAGGGGCCATCGGGGTCATGGAAGTCACCAACGAAGGTCAACTGAACCTCAGCGATGCGTTTACAAGGGAGTCTAGTGCTTCAAGAGAGAGAATTACACCGTCAGTGAGGTGTCTGGACTTCATTTACCATGCCACCAGTCCAGTTGCCGACACTGCACCTGCAAAACCATCTACAGCCACGAACCAGTGTCAGCCATCCTGATCTGGTCTATGCTGATCTGAAACCGGCGGAAGCCAGTCTGAACTGGTCTAAAACAGATCTGAGTGGGTCTCCAACAGCACAGTGATTCTTAGAGCCATATACTGTACATGAGCATACTGTGACAGGATGTGATGTCGCCCATGCTTTTAACATGCACTTCCTGTCGCTCCGCCACCAAATGATGTCATAACGTTGCCTGAGACGGGGATCTGTGTGTGTATGTGTCCTACCAGTGTGAAATTGTGCCAATGGATTTTGAAATCATGGAATGACGGGGAGGGGGTTCATGTCTACAGCATGTCAAAGTTGTAATTCCTAAATGGCTATGTTGTTCATCATTGGTTGAACTTACTATGTGGTCATGACTGCATGGATGCGTGTGTCATGTGACTGTTTGGTGATTGGCCATTTTGTGTCATGTGATAGACAATGATGCAGCTGGTTGTCATTCTTCAGAGGGACCAATGTGATTGGACATCTGCTCACTAATAAGGGTGGAGTCTGTACAGACTTAAAAAAAAACATACATTACCCATAATCATGTGTAATCTTTACTGAGTGTAGGGACACAATGCTAATCTGTAAACACCGTCCTGGCTTTTTCAGACCTCAGTGGACTAAACATAAACTAAAACTTACTTATCTTAAAATAAACTTAAGACAATATATGTAGTTGATTTAGATGTGGGATAAAGCAAAACCATAAACTATGGTGGCCCTTCAGGACAGGTGTGATATCACTCTCCTGCACTACACGTTTGCACTGCTATAGGTAGAATGACTAGCACACTAGAGGATCATGGGAATTATGCAGATTGCTCAGGGGAGAGACCCATCATACACCCCAGGTGATTCCCCAGTGCTCCTGCCCCTTATATACCAATGTCAAATCTGTTTCATCAAACCTGTTCTCTCTCTCTCCCTCACATGTCCAAATAGGCAGACACACAAACACACACACACTCACCGCAAACAACAATACATACAAATACTGTACAGCTAACATTCAATACTATACACAAATAATATTACTAATATGCATGCACACACACACACACATACACACACATGCATGCTCTTGGCCAGTAGATACAGACATGTGACTTGCATTGCCTTGGAGACCAGGGTTCACTGTGACAAGGAGTGGGGATCATCTGTTGAGGGTCAAAGTTCATCAGAGAAGACTTGTGCCAACAGAAGGGCACATTCACATGTGACACAACTGATACAACAGCAAGAACCACAACACATAGATAAACAAACACCAACAACATAGTATTTGAAAGAGAGAGAGAGAGACAGAAATAAAATTAAAGTCAGGTGGTACTCAGTAGGAGTGTCAGTGCCCCTTGAAGATCCTAATAGCATGGTGGACCATCAGGACCAGGATTTGCAGACCTGGCCTGAGTCTGCCTTCCATTTGAGGAGACAGGGGTAACCTTATCATACACTCCACAGCTAGGACACTAAGCACCTTTTAGTACAAGTTCTGTTCTAAAAATACTGGGGCATGTTTTCACCTCTTAGGACTCAATATGAGGTTCCAGAACCTCTGCTACTAACATTCACAAGTCTATACCAACTATTCAGTGAGAGAAAGATGGGGAGGCCATATTACTGAGATCTTTACCAAAAAGAAAATGTTGTTAAGCCATTGATGCTTTGCCACTTGATTTCTACACCTACCACTAAGAGTTCTGAAGAGCTTCTAGCTTGAGTGTTCACTCACCTCAGCAACAGTGGAGGGCTCCCAGAAACATCTGGAATTACCACCCACAGCCCCCCACCCCCCACGCCCTTGAGCCCTTTTTTTGTACCTTGGAGGGTCTAACAAGCTCGTTAAGCACTAACGAGGAAACCAGACAACGGCTGAAAGGAGGAAGTGTAAATACGAGAACTCTCTTCTGTTTCCGTGGAGATGCCCTCAGCCCCCTTAGAGGTGTGTAACGCAGAGGTGGGCTGGCTGGCCTAGATGTGTGAGTGCGTGTGTGTGTGTGTGTGAGGGGGGAGTGAGCGGGTCGACCGAAGGTGGGGGTGAGGGGGGTGTTGTCTCCATGCCACGCGCTCCGTGATGTCACCGTCTGTGGTTGTTCTTGCACTGGGGGTGGGTTGGGGTGGGGTTGGGAGTGCTGTTTGTCTGTGTCCGTGTTTGAGTGAGGAAGGGGGGACTGGGAATCAAGCGCTCTGTTTTACTGTAGCACCACTGTTTCTGTTTTCTCAGAAGAGTTTACAAACAACAAGAGAGGAAAAAAAAGAATAAAAAAAAGACTTTTCTTTTTTATGCAAGTCATTCCTCCGTGGTCTTGTCTGTTCTGTGGCCTGTGCACAGCATACACCAACTCACACACTTACACACATGGCCTGGATGACAATGCTTCTAAACCAAGAAGCTTCTCACCCTTATGTTGGGTCATCCTCTATGCTGCCACTAGGTGGCAGCAAACCACTGCTGAAAGTGACACAGTTCTATCCAGAACTGCATGTGGATGCGGGTGTGTGCATGCTTGAAAAGGGGGTGCCTGAGTGAAGAGAGAGAGAAAGAATGAGGGAGTGAGAGAGAATGGATTTTTGTCAGGGTGTGTGAGACCCCTCTCCTGGCTCTATTATTTTCTTTACAAGAACATTCCTCCACCTGACCATAAAGTGTTCCATATGTTCTCTGTCTTT
>PYXC01000452.1:3510000-3530000 GCA_015244755.2 Tenualosa ilisha | reverse complement strand
AAGTAACTGATGACAAACACTGTGGTGTCCGTGTGTGTGCGCGTGTGGGTGTGTGTGTGTGTGTGTGTGTGTGGAGAGAGTGAACGGAAAAGTGGAGAGCAATGTGTGTTCTTGTATATAGTAGGCGAGACTAAAGGTGCCTGCAGACAGGTAGACTTCAAAGCGCAGGCAATGACTGCCCGCTGAGCTGACCCTAGAGTTGTCTGTGCATGGCGATAACACTCTCACTGCATTCACAGCAATGACTGCCCACCGTCAACTAGCATGTAGGCTACCAACCATTAGCTCTCTTTTCACACCATGTTTGCTTAAGGGCTGTGGACTGCAATTAGAGGAACTACAGGTATGTGAATTTCTGTGGGATTCGAGTCGTCTTGAACGCAGCCTCATGGTATTGACTTGACTGCACAGCATTTATTACAAAAGTCACAAGTGGTACCACGTCAAGATTACCAGAGAGCCAACTAACTGGTTAATTCGCATGCTAGCTTCCCTGGAAATCTTTGAACAACATAAAGCTCGGGCTTTACTGATATCACCAATACGTCAAAACGCTTTCTACACACTTGCAATTTCTAGGTGATCCTTTTTGACCTTTTACATTAAGATAAAACATACGGAAAGAGAGTCTGTGTCTGGGGAAGCTACTGCGCAACATATACAGGACAACAGCAGAGGCATATCAGTGTCTCAGTGTCTCTCCTGAAGTAATATAGTTATCCATGGAGAATGTCAAAGGCAACTCTAATCAGTCTATGACCCGGACAAAGCATCTACCAAATGTCACAGTGTGTGTGTATGTGTGTGTGTGTGTGTGTGTGTATGTGTGTGTGTGTGTGTGTGTGTGTGTGTGTGTGTGTGTGTGTGTGTTCTGTTTGCTTGTAATGTATGTGGGTGTGTGCTCGTGCTTGTATGCCTGAATGAATGCATGCTTGTGTGTGCATTTTTGAGCACTGTATGTTTTGGAACATGTCTACCAGTATGGAATCACCTCTTAAATATTATTCCAGTGCTGACTCAGTGATAGGCGTGTGCATTACAATCACAAAGTGTGTAGTGTGTGTGTGTGTGTGTGGGGGGGGGGGGGGGGGGTGGTTATGTTGCTTTTGGCCCTAACCATATATGTCTTCACATTCTCCCTTCCTCTGTCTCACACATGTACACAAACACACACAGACACACACGCACACACACACACACACACATGCTGACATTACTATCAAACATTCTGTTTGTGCCACTGCTGACATGACAAAGTACAGACTAGTGACATCACTTTTTGTAAGCTAATGATCTTATTAGTGGGTCAGTGTGACATCATCGCATAGTGCATGGTCCATCAGGACACACACACACACAAACGGACACACACACACACACTTACACACACACACAATGCAAAGCCAACACTGCATATAGACTTTACTCTGTATGTCTTGAACAGCAGAGATAAAACAAGAGTGGGTCTCAGAATTATTGGAATTTGTAGCGTGTCTTATCTGGCCAAATACTACTAAAGTCAACTCTCTCACTTTCCCCCTCTCTCTCTATCTCACTCTTTGACACCCACACACAGACACAGACACAAACACATCCATTCACTCACACACACACACACACACACAGAGAGAGAGAGAGAGAGAGAGAGAGAGAGAGCGAGAGAGAGAGAGAGAAAGACACCCACACACATACACACACATACACTTTCATCCACATAGCGCACAGCCTCCTCTCCCTATCTGTCTGGCTGTTCCCCCCCATCACTCCCTACTCCTTCATTTCCTTACACAGCTGTGCACACTATCTGTATGGCCTTATGTGGAGAATTATAACACTTAACAAGACACACACACACACACACACACACACACACACACACACATAAATAAATACAGCACCATAACTACAGATCCCTCTTGCACAGGGCATATGAGGACCTGTAGTGTGAAATAGAGGTCAAAGACATGAACCCATGAACCCATCACAAACATGTATGTATTTAATATGTATACACTGTAAGTGCAAAATCCATATAGGGAAGGTTTGCTGACGACTCTTAAACCAAAACAAGAGATAAAATAACCTTGAGGTGCATACATACACACACACACTCCCATACATGTTGTCCTCTATGTCAATGGTCATGGACACTATAATGTTTTGGATGGATGTTCTACATCTGTGTGTGTGTGTGTGTGTGTGTGTGTGTGTGTGTGTGTGTGTGTGTAATGAGGCTAAATCAAACAGTGTGAGGGCTGGAATTCGCAGCTGGGTTTGCTGCACAGATGTACCGAGTACCAGACAGACAAATAACACACACACACACATACACACACACACACACTCACTCTTTCACAGTGGATAAGCGACACTTCCTTGTGCGCACAGATGGGTGTATGTGTGTGTGTGTCTGCACGCAACACACAACATGCACCTGACTGACCCCTCTCTTGAGACCCCACTGATATGTGTGTGTGTGTGTGAATCTCCTGACTAGCAGAAAAAAACCCTGGACCACCAACCCCTCCACTCCACCCCACCTCACCCCATCCCATCCTGGCTCATAAACCCTGCTGACCCTGGCTGGACCCTCTAACAACCCCCCCCCCCACACACACACTCCCCTTTCAGTGGCCTCTGTGTCCCTGTGGCCTTGTGCTCCTCTACCCCACGTGCTGCAAACCTACTGTACTGCTCCACGCGGCTGCCTCCCTAATCCATTGTTTACCGAGTCCAGGCCGAGAGTGGCCAAGAATGGCCGTCTTCAGGAATGTCCCAGACTAATCCGAGTCACACACGCTCAAAATGAATTAGGCCTAATATTGCCGCTGTTCCACATTTTGATGGGCGTCGCATGACCCACTCGCCCGTCCTGGTATTTTTGGAACTGTTTGTACCGGCGTGGGCTTTATAAAGAACGTACACTACTCTGTTCCAAAAGAGCCAGGGCTAAATATAGGTCGCATGGAGTTCTTTCTCGGCCTCTCTCTCTTTCTGAGCGCAAGTGTGCGTGTGTGTGTGTGTGTGTGTGTGTGTTGGCCTTCATCACACACAAACACACACACACTGGCCAACTCTCGCTGGGACAAAAACACATTGTGGGACGTTCCAGAGTATGCTTGAAACCTCATTGAACTTGGCCCTTTTATCAAGCAAGCAGGCCTCATTTCATTTATCAAAAGTCAACAAAAGGATGTGCTGGCGTAACAGGGTCTGCCATAAACGAGTGACACGTCGGGATTTCAAAAAGTGCATTTGAAGCCCCCCTTCTTGCTAAAGACTGCCAAACCTGACCATGGACTTAACCTGACTGTGGTCAGGGGACTTAACCCAATGTCCTGGACTCACAGATTTACCGTGTTAATAAAGACGTGCTTGAGGTCCACCAAGGCCAACCCTCTGTTAGTGGAAGATGATTGTAATCCCATCTCCCCCATCTCTTCTTGACCTGTCCTTTCATCTCATCTGCCTGTCAAATGCGGAGGTAGAGCTAAAAACAGGATTTAAACACAACGACCGTGGGTGGATCTGGCCACATGGTGTTCTTTCATTCACGTATCCATGAAGGCATCTTCCCATCAAGAACGTGTCAGCTGTTCCACTCAGCACACGCGCTAATAGACGAGTCAAGGTGTCAGCGAGCGGAACGTGATGGAGAGAAAAGAAACAGATGCCGACCCTCGAGTACCTTTAAAGCTGCAGCAAGCCAAATTGATAGTTCGAGGAAATACTGATCTCTCACCTCCCTCATCAAAAGGTTGCGCTCACACAAAAAATACAAGCATGCTACTTGTTACTTTCGGTAATAAATACATTAGTATGTTGACAACCATATGTTGTCTTCACTGAGTCCTGAGAGCATTAGTCTTTAAAGAGTCTCTAAATAGTCGTTTGGCAGATAATACATTTGGATCCAATTATGAGTTTAAAAAAGATATTTTGAACACGAAGGAAAGTGAAAGACATTGTCATCGAATAAAGGCTATTATGGTGCACTAAACAGTAAAAACAGTAGCGGGCGATTTAGTGTGGGGATGCCAGTCTCTTGGAAAGAATCCTAATTGGTTAGCTTTGGCGGTGAGGCTTCAGGAGTTCCAGCCTAGAGTCAGTTTTATATTTTCTCTTGGCTCTCTATTGTGGAGATGAGATCATTCCAAAAAAAGATCAGCCTTTTTTTAAAAGTTCTATTCTTAAAATTAAAAAAAATCAATGCGCTGTTTCAAGCCACCTTAGACAATCATGCTTCTTCTGTGTTTGCCTTTAATTCCATTCATAAGACAAGGAGGGCACTCACAAGGGAGACGAGACAAAACGAGACAGAGTGATGAAAATGGGCAGGGAACTCTTTGTCCTCCCTCTTTGTCTCTCCTTCACTCCTGTCCTCAATTCAGCACTCCTCCTCCCTGCGCTGCATCTTTCTTCTCCCTTCCTTTCTTTCTCTTCTTCCCTCCCACCCTCTCTTGCTTTTCTTCTCTCCCCCTCCCCTATGCTTCTTTGTTGCTCTCTACCCTTTTACAGAGTCAGATAAGGACACATCTGCTCTGAGTTATCCCCAGACTGTAGTGGGCCCCTTCATACATCGCACACACACACACACACACACACATACACACATATACCCATGCACATTCTATTTCTCCCCACACATACAACCACCACAATTTGTGAACATACGCACCATACACAGAGTATTAAGTTGCTTGGGCCCACATAGGACACACATAAACACATTCACTTCCTCTTTCATGCGGGTTGCACACACACACACACACACACACACACACACATATACATATACATGATATGCCCCCACAATCCTTCTTGGCAAGCTCTGAGTCTTTCTCTTCATTCCTGTTCCCTGCTTTACTTCCTTTCAACACACCCAACCCCCCCACCCCCAGACCCCCAGTTCCATGATCTTAAACCCCGTTAGCCGTTAACTTAATCAACTCCTCATTGTTCTTTCCTTTCTTGAGCCCAGTGTTTTCTTTCTCTTTCTGTACTTTATTGACAGTACAGTTAAAATGATGGAATCTCTATCCCATCTCCAAAAGTTCAGTCCAGGAATGGCGTGGTGTGGCGTGGGGTTCTGTACTCTAGAAAGATCTGTACCTCCCAGAACTCCTGATAGGAAAAGCTTCTTATGGGGACAAAACCCCTAACCTGGTAAACCCTGACAGAGATAACTGAGGTGGCCCTGTGATGTCATGATTATGGGTTGTTGTTTTTTTCCATTGTTTGGAATTGAAGTCTCATCTGAATGCAACTTTGGAAGACATAACGCTCCAAAAACATTAAAATTACTCCTTGAACCTAAGTTTATAGTCTTCTAGGTTGTAGCCTGCCATTACCATTCTGTACCATTCTGATAGAGAAGGGAAGATGAGAGGGCTTTAAAGCTAGTGTTGTAGAGTAAGCACATTTACAGATTGGTGTTTTAGAGTACAGTGGAGTAGGTCAGGTCCTTGGGGACAAGTGTTTTAGAGAGAGAGAGACATAGAGAGAGAGAATGAGAGAGAGAGAGAGAGAGAGAGAGAGAAAGAGAGAGCGATGACATGAGATGAGATAAACAGCATTTGGATACGTTTTTCACACAGAAATGTATACATGTATGCAGTTTGTGCATCTAGTGCCTGTTAAAAGACCTGGGACAGTGTGAGTGTGTTTGTAGGAGCTGGATATACTTCAGTCATCCATGGGGTCTTTTGCAATGGCCTAAATTATAAATTCATGGAACTGCTTGTTTATACAGCTTTCATTCCACTGCTGTTGTCTTATCAGTGCTAACGTGTGTGTGTGTGTGTGTGTGTGAGAGAGAGAGAGAGAGAGAGAGACAGACAGAGGCAGCGCATGTCTTGTGGGACAGTGAGAATAAGTGTCGCGTGGATCCAGGATAATTGAGTTTGTGGAGAGGGCCGGGGGAGACCTAAGGACGCGTCCCCAGAGAGAGCCTGTGGAAACTGGGCATCAGAGGACACGTCCCCAGACAGAGCCTGTGGAACCTGGGCATCAGAGGTCAACATGACTTAGGTGGGACAGGGAGCTGCCACAATGCAAGCCAACGCAAAGCCTGTCAGATCACACACACACACATACACACATTTTTCCTTGGACACATTTTTCCCTTTCTCCATAGTTTTGTTTCTGTCTGACCTCATTCTCAAACTGCTGGCTTTGTCTGTTTCAGTTTTCAGCTTCTATAACCATGTACACACACACACACCCTCCCCTTTAGACTTGTCTCCACCCTATTATCAGTTAAAGGAGGGGGGGGGGGTGTTATTGGGGTCAATGGGGGATGGTTTGTGATGCACACAAACTTCTTCATACATCCCAGTGCTGTGTAGGCATGTGCATTGAATCAAGTTCCATATGCACGCATGCACACACACACACACATGCACACACACACACACACACACACATGCAAATGTAAAGGGGGTTCCCAGGGTTCTGGCAATGATCTAACTCGGATGGAACGAAAGCTCAGAGCAGGTCTGGCCGTTCACTGTGTAATTCTTTCCTTCCCCGCATACACACAAGCTGCCAACATTGTCTGCTCTCGTACCTGCCTCCTTCATCACTGGAGGAACAAAGAAAAAAAAAAACCCAGACAAGCCCTCTCCCTATGGAGAATAGACACACACACACATACAGTCCTCTACCACTTTAAAGTTAACACACATCCGCTCTCCTCCAGTTTCATCACACACACACACACACACAATCTTCCACCACTTTAAAGTCGACACTCATCCGCTCTCCTCCAGCTTCATCACACACACACACCATTCTCATCCGCACTTACAGAGTACATCACATGCACATACACACACACATCATTCTCGTCCACACACACACACACATTCACAGACCACATCTCTCACTCACTCACCCACTCTCTCTCTCACACACACACAACCATTCTTGTCCACTCACACAGACCACCTTGCTCTCCATCCTCCCAGGCATTCCATTCACTGCTGACATATTAAAACCAGAAAAGAAAAGAGACTAACAGATGGGAGCAAAGATAAACATTTCTACTTTATTACAGACTGGGGGTTTCCAGAAGAGAGAGGAAAGAGAGAGAGGAGTGCGAGAAAGAGAGAGGGAGAGAGAAAGAGAGAGAGGAGGACAGAGAGAGCTAGACAAAAAGGGGTGGGTTGAGGGGGTTACCCTCCCCATTTCCTCTGCTGGTGCACTGTATTTATGTATAATTCTTTTATACAACTTTGTTCATTCTTTTCATTTCATTCCTTTATTTTTGTACCTCATGCAGCTGTCATTCATTCATTTATTCATTCATTCATCCATCCATCCATCCATAAATGTGCTTAAAACATTCATTATATCACACATACACACCCCAAACACAGTCAAAACATCCATGCTCCATCTTGTTCTTTCCGTAGCATTTGTTTTTACATTATATACAGTGGAAAACATGGGTGATTAAGTATTGTGGAGTTTGGCTTTGTGTTTTTGAGAAACACCCCAAGACTGATCCGGTTACTTCGTAACACAAGCTACTGGAGTCTACTGGATGGGAGAGACACACAACTGTAGCCGGTAGTCAGATTACAGCGTGGACACGCCCCGCTACCCTATAGGGTTTCTGAGAAAACAGGGTTGTTTCCTGGGTTTCTCAGGAGCGATCCCGCTGGCTTCCGAATGAGGGTTGTTTGGGATGGGTATACAGGGGATTACCCCAGAGTGCACTGCAACATTTTTGAACAGATAACCTCTGGAAAAGTCAAATCAAAAAGGAATGGAGGGTTTCTGTGACCCTGACTAGAAAGGAGTTCCACTAGGGAGAAGTTGGTGCTGTCTTGTGTACAAAATGCAGGAAGTGTCAAACATTCTCAGAAACGCGTTAATATTTTTCAGCTCTACAAAGCACTGCCCCCCATTAGACACAAGAAAAATGAAACATTTAAAACCCAAAAAACTTTAAATACTTGAACTCATAAACAAAACAAAAAAAATGAACCACATGCCTCTATTTAATAATTTACAGATTGTTTTGTCAATGTTTTCAGCAGCAAGTGTGACTTTTTAACAACTTATTATTATTATTATTATTACTGCTACCTTTATATTTTTGACCTGTTGCTGTGACACCATCAGTCACATAAAAAAAAAAAGTTGCTTGCAGCCCTTGCTGACTGGCTTCCATGCCTTAACCGCTGTGACTTGCATTGACCTCAAGCCTTTCAATGACTTTCCATTTGGCATAAACTCTATTGCATACCTGTAGTACCATATCAAACCAAATGGAGCCACAGAGGACCCATGCTAGCGAGAACCCAGGCATTAGTGTCATTAGGACCACGCAGTGATGGCGGACACGAGCAGGCAGCAGGGGCTTGGCATATCATGTTCATAGGACATGATACAGGAAACAGCTGGGCTCCATGGATGTGAAAGAGGCATGGGGAACTCTGCTCAGCACTTCAACTGGACGTACCAACCTGTCTTACCTCACACTGGTGAGGCTTGTGGATTAAATAAATAAAGGAGTGAAAGAGTGAAGCTGCATCAGAACAGGACTTCAGTGTTTTTGCTTCAGCTCCACAAATCATGTACCTCTCTGAAAACTGGGTCTATCCAAATTTCCCCATCTTCCAACAATGTATGCAAGACTTCTTCCAACTAACTCCCAACATCTGATCGAAATATGAAAATCTGTTGCAACTCTAGCCACTGAAACCCAATAGAGTTGAGCTGAGGTCAGTGACGACTATAGCCCTGTGCTCTAAATGAAATGTGGTCAATGTTTGGAGCCCCATGCGCCATCTTGGATGGGCTTCCCCAGGCTGTGTAGATCTAGTGACCGCTTCTGTGGCTCACGTACAAGGCGAACATGAACACTTGGTGAAGCATGCAAGCAACACAGCCACTGGTCCTCATCCTAGGCTGTCCCTGACTGGAAGACAAGAACACGGGTGCTTGGCACGACCACGCAGCCAACCGAGATGGCCGTTGCGTTCAGACACAGACACAGGCGACTCGGCAGAAAAGCGTTGTTGCGTGAATAACTGTGGATATAGACACAGGTGAGCACCAGCCCACCTGGCGGGAGTCTCTGCGTGATATGTTTCGTACCTGTGCCTGGAAAGGAATAATCATGCTTGTGCTCGACAGAGGTGCATAGGCTTGGAAGTTGGGGGAAAACCAAAAACTAAAAACCAAAAAAAAAAAAAAAAAAAAAAGAACAAAGAACACAAGCAAACAAACAAAAAAAAAAAAACATTCGATGATGACAAAAGAGACAAGAATATAACTACAACCATCGGCTGAATATAAAATCAAAATGTATACGGATATATGCAATTCCCTAAAGTAGAGGGAGGGAGGGAGGGAGAGAGAGAGAGAAAGAGGGATGTATAGAAGACTCTAAGCTCTGATGGCTTCTGCTGTTGAAGGCTGAACAGGTCTATGTCCATGTCTGAGCTACTGTATGCTACCACTTGCTGTAACAGTATGTTTGGCCAGCGTGAATGAGATTTCACAAAGGGTCACAGTGACTGGAGAATGAGACGGTGTGTGTGTGTGTCAGTCTGTACCTGTGGGCATAAAAGTGTGTAAAAAATGTGCATACAGTATATGTGGGTGTACCATATGTGTGTACCATTGAGTACCTCTGTGTTAAAGTGTATTCATATACCCTGGGGTGAGCAAAGGTCTCCACCCCTTTTGACTGTAAGTGTGGGTATGTGTGGGCAGCTGCAATATACCAACTGAGTGTGTGTGTGTGTGTGTGTGTGGGTGTGTGTGTGCATGTATGCGTGTGTAACACAAGCAGCCTGTGCTGCTCAGTTGAGTTAGGCTGAGTGTATAGAAGTTGCCACTAGGCCACCCGATGCTGTCTGAGGTCCAGGTCTGTGGTGAGGTCCAGGGTTTGGCTGAGGTTCAGAGGTTCTTTACTTGTGCAGGTTTGGTTCTGTGGTTGATGCTGCTATTGAGGTGTGAGGAGTCCTTGATGAGGTCCAGCTTTAAGGAGGCAAAACTGGCACGGCGGGAGACCGGGTCTATTGTGAGGTATGGCTGGTGAGTACTGGTTTTTTCCCTGTTACAGTCCGGTTGTGGGCACAGTATGAAAGGGTGTGTGTATGTGTTTCTCTGTTGTGGTCCAGGCTTTGTGAGGTCAGTATGTGTGTGGTTTTCCAGAGGTCCGGTTGATGGGAGTCCCACTTGGGATGGGTTATGTGGACACAATGAGTCCTCACATCCAGATCTTTTATTCTAAGGCAAGAGAAAAGAGAAGGAAAAGGTTTAGATTGTTTACAAAACACATCCAACACACACACACACACACACACAGTTGTTTAGTAGAAGACAGCTTGCAGATCATGCTCAACATGCATACCCTGAGGTGTCACACAACAGGCAACTTTCAAGTATATGAACTAAATGCCAGATTTTCACAAAGCACTTTTCATCGTGAATGTACAAACAGAACCTGATGAAATTTACTGGTGCAAGTCAGGATGAAAGGCCTTTACTCTCTTGATCTCATACATATCAAAACACATGTTAATCATTTGGCAGACACCTCATTTGGCATTCACTTCTCTCTATCTCTCTCTCACACACACACACACACACACACACACACACAGGTGCACATCTAGTGCCCATGAGCAAATTCTTTCAAGCTGCAGCCCTCACTTTCTGAAACCAATCTAACAAGCACATCCCGGTAAGCAAGGGGGACTGTCGCCATGGAAATGGTCAACAGCGTTTTGGCCAGACAGCTGGGGAGGGCCAGGCCTTTATGACATCATGGCCCTTATTACATCACCACCTGGCAGGGCCAGACGTCGCTCCTTCTCTTCCTACCACTCGCTCTCTCCTCCTCCACCCTGTGTGATTTCGGGAAATGTCCTGTTCCCGACTTCTGTCCTTAAGCGCTAATCTACTCAGGCACACACACACACACACACACACACACACACACACACACAGAATGACAGTGCACGCCACACACACACACACACACCTAACTCTGTCTCTCTCTCACACACACACATACACGCACAGACTGAGACAGCCTAACTCCCACACGCAAACGCAAACACACACACAGACAGACAGACAGACAGACAGACAAACAGAGACACACGGGGCCCTGTGGTGTTTTTGTTATGCAACCGTACTCCTGTCTGTGATTAGGAGATCAAAGCCAGGACAAAACATTCAGTGGTACACACACACACACACACACACACACACACACACACACACACACACACACACATAAAACCAACTCTCACTGCATGCCCATGCTACACATGTGTCCCCATAAGCGGCACCATATGTGAATAGGCGTACACGTGTGTATCATTATTTGGGTATGTGTGTTTGCATATGCATTCGTACCTATGCTCTCTATTTCTGTGTGTGTGTCTACCTGCGAGTGTTCTGAGTTGTTGTGCGGCATGCAATGTTCTCTCTGTTTCTGATGGACATTTTTCTGACAGCTGCTTTCGTGGAATCCAGGTCAAGTGCATTCTGGGTAAGCGACAGCAGCAGCGTGTGTATGCCAGGGCATGAATGTTTGGATGTGAATGCCAAAGAGAGAAGGAGAACAGGGTGAGAGTGAGACAAAGAGGGAGAAAAGACGAAAGGGAGAGAGAGATGTTTCCATCACTTAACCTTTCTTCTTCAAGTTCAAGACCACAATTGGATGCATGTATAAGTTTCTGTGAATTCCTGCGAGTTTGTTTGAATTTGTGTGTTTAATACACTCCTAGAATGTCTCTAAGGGTAACAGCATGTTACTTACTCTTCAGTACAGAAGCTTGCATACTGCCCACACCAATCAGTCTACCCTGACAGCAACTAATCACAGATCAACAAACAGCTGAGGGCCTCACGGTGGAGCGTACAGAGTGGGCCCCATCGCGGAGCTGGTGGTGAAGAGAATAGGCTCTTTCTGGCACACAGCTGGGTCAGTGGGCCCCAGCTTGCAGGTAAACAAAAGCGGATCTCAGTTGTGCGTACTAAAGAACACAGTGTGTCTAAATACTGAGCGAAATAGCACACTGAGAGAGTAGGAGAGAGCACGTAGGAGAGGGAGAGTGCTTTGGCATGCAGCTGCAAAGGGGGGGGGGGGGGGGGGCAGCAAAGCATAGGCCTCAGCACACAGCTGGGAGACCGACGAGTCTTTCAGCCAGAGGAAAAAAAAACACACACACACACACACACACACACACACACACACACACACACACACAGTCTGAACCATCCCTCCAACTTACTCCCACTCAGTGAAACCTCAGCTAAATATACTGTCACAGAAAAGGCAGTGGGTGCAACGTGTGTGTGTGTGTGTGTTTGTGTGTGTGTGTGTGTGTGACATCTCTCAGGCAGATGAAAGCGACTGGCGGTCCGAGGCACGTCAACATCTTTTATAGATGAGAAATTTTTAGGTCTGGCTCCTCTTTACTTACAAAACCAGAGCATTATAGTAAATGGCAGAGTATGAAATTATAAGCCACCAGTCTGTGTATAAACACACACACAGGCATGGAAAGAGAGAGAGTGTGAGTGAGGGAGGAAAGTGAGAGAGAAAAGAGAAAGAGTGGAAAGATAAAATCTGACATTTCAGTTTAACTTTTGTGGTATCCCAGCCCCCAACCTCTAAGCACACAGACACACACACACACACATTTTACAAAAACATTTTAGTGCATACTTGAAATTAAACTCAAATCCCAGTCATGGCATAGGTTTGTGTGTACATGAGTGTGTTTAAGTTGTGACATTATTTCATTCAGAGAAGACTTGTACAGCAATCCTCACACACCCACCAAACACACACACACACACACACACACACACACAGGACCCGTGCTTAAGTTACGGGCTGGCGTGGAGCCCCATATAAGGGAGTGTGGGAGCGATGTTACTCAATCCTCTGCCCACTGAATGAGTTAACGTCATACACACTCTCACTCACACACACGACCAGTGGCATGCATGCAGGCAGTGCCAAGGAACAGGAGTGAGGGGGACACTTTTAGCATGTACCCTCTACCACACACACACACACACACACGAGATAGAGTTACTGACACACATAGATGTGTGCGAGATTCCCTCCGATCGACGTCAGAGGCTGGATCATATTCAGATAGAAATTTTAGAGGGGTCTCTCTCCTTCTTCCTGTGTGTGTGTGTGTGTGTGTGTGAGGGAGAGAGAGAATGTGTTTGCGTGTGCGTGCACAGTGACTGCAATTACCCTTAATAGGTCAATACCCCTCCTATTTAAAATCACTTACTCACAGATTTCCCCCCCCACACACACACACACACAATCTCTCTGCTTGAATTCAACCTTCCCCACATGCCTAATATTCCCATTCCCCACACGCACCCACACCTGCACACTCACGCACGCATGCACACACACACCTGCACACCCATTCACGCACGCACCCACACCCACAACCGCACACACACGCACACACACACACACACACACCCACCCACCCACGCACGCACGCACCCACACCCACAACCGCAGGCACACGCATCCATACCTGCACACCCACCCACCCCCGCAACCGCACGCACACACCCGCACCCGCGACCGCACGCACACACACACACACCCCCACCCACTCACGCACGCACCCACTCCCGCACAGATGCACACAGTACAAGCTTTCTGATCAGTGTCAGTGATGTCACTGCAATAACATCCTTATTGGCAGCACTGTAATACCTAGATCCTGTAGATCCTCTTTAGTGTGGGATGCAGAAACTGCTTTGATGGAGCCTTTAGTTCAGCCTGTCTAGACTCTGAGGGCGCTTAGTCACTGTTACTCATGAGGGCTTCAGTAGGCAAATATTTACCACTAAGAGCACATAAATGAATGAGTAATTAGTGGCATTCGTTCATCTGTGAGTCACACGGGCCTCTAGCTGACATCTAAAACCGTTTACGTGAAAGACTGCAAAGACTGTCCCTGAATACAAAAACATTACACCTACTGCAGTTTGTGTGAGCTACACACACACACACACACGGGTGACCGGACTTTTTCTGGTCATCTCATTCTCATGGCACTGAAGCTGCAACCCGCACCTGTATGATACAACTCAAATATGGGAGGGAGACAGACAGACAGACAGACAGACACACACACACCTTTCCACGTGACTAACCACAGCTCTCTCACCTATGACAATGAGAAATTCCTTTGGCATTTCAACAAATGCTTTTTCAAAAAAAAAAAAAAAAGAAAGAAAACTCTTTGACCAGAGGCATAACAAAAAAACTAATGTGTGTGCACACACACTCACTCATACACACACGCACAGATGTTAAAAGGGTTTGACGGATGACGCTGATGCCACGTTTTCTATGCTAGTTCTAAGAATCCCCCCTGTTTTCTGACAGGAGATCACCGGGGCAGCTCTTTATTTTTTGGGGTCCTGAGAGAACAAAGCGCCTGTATCACCACTCCTCTGATGTGGGAGCGGCAGCCAGCGCCAAATACCATTCCATTTACTGAGGGAAACACTCCTCTCCCACACACACAAACACACACACGCACCAGATGTTCTGCCTACTTCAGCAAGTTCAGACACACACACACACATACACACACAAAGCACCCCTCCTCTCTCTCTCTCTCTCGAGTTCTCTCATCCTCAGAGCTTTAAAATCCCCTTCTCTCCCTCACACACACACACACAGACACACACACACACACTCACTCACTCAAACTTGAAGCTTCCTAGTCCACTGTCGTCCCATCTCCCCTGCCCAACACATATGATAATCAAGAAGCAGCAGTCCCAAGAGGTCCTCTGAACACACTCACGTGTATGTGTGTGTGTGTGTGTGTGTGTGTGTACGCAAAAACCCGCAGTGCAAGAAAATGTTGTAGGTGTGCTTAACTTGGGACCTTGAAGACATTCAGTGCAAATCATAACTGCAAACAAACACATGACAGCAAGCACACACACACACACACGACAAAAAGAAGCATACAGGAGGAGCAACGGAGAGCGAGGGAGAAACAGAGAGAGAGAAGAAGAAAGGAAAAACGCACACACAGTACGCGCTCCAGGCAAAGGCATGCCTGAGCGGACGCACTTGAGAGAAAAACTTTCCACTGCTGTGACCTCACACACACACACACACACACACACACACACACACACACACACACACACAGGAATAAGGACATAAGCACTTGTGGAAATGATGTTGTGAGCCTGTTGGCTTCAGGCCATTGAGTCAAATGCAGGGATCCAGACATATGTTGTCCAGAGAGCGGTGTGTATCTCTCTCTCTTTCTCTAACACACACACACAGACACACACACACACACACACACACACACAGAGAGCACTTCTAATAACTGCAACCCAGTTTGTTGTGGCTTCCCCTGGACAGCCTCCAGTTGCGGCTCTCGTCTATCCTTCAACCTCCCCGTCTCTGTTGTTATGAATAGAACGACAGAGAGAGAGAAGAAAGACTCAACGACAGCAAGGGAGACAGCTGGGGAGAGAAAGAAAGAAAGAAATGTGCAACCCATTTCTCTTGGTGTCCCCCCCCCTCCCATCTTAATGCATCTCCCTCGATCTTTGTCCGTCTTCCTTCTCTTTCACTGTGGTCTTTTCTCTCCCTCTCTCTCTCTCTCTCTCTAAAGACAGATCTTTTCTATTCTTTCCTTCCCAGTACTGTGACAGACAGTCACCAAAGACCGGCTGTTATCAGCCCCCACCCTCTGCCCGAGCCCGAATCAGCCCTGATGGAGCTCTATCGACTAGCCAACACCAGAGCACCATCTGTGGCCCCTGCCTGCGGAGGACTGAGGGCCCGTCCCAGGCTGCCATTAACAAGCCCAAGCCTGATTAAAAGACTCCTACAGCGACGACTCACAACCACGAGGTCAATAACAACAATGAGTCAACGTGAGTCAAGCGCACCCGAGGAACGAGAGCAGTTTTAACAAACGACAAGGGCTAGGCCACATCAGACTTCAGAGACCACATGCTAGAGTAAACTCACTGGACCAGCATATGGAGCGAGCGAGCGAGCGAGCGAGCGAGCATGCGGATCGAGCACGCACGAACGCACAGATCCAGACTGAAAACTGCTATATACTCATTTTCTCTTCTCTTCCCTGCTAATTTTCTTACTGGACCTGACATCTTTATGCTGGCTGACCAGCCAACAGCAGGCAGACAGAAAGAGAGACAGGAGAGAGAGAGAGAGAGAGAGAGAGAGACAGACAGACAGAGAGTACGAGTGAGTAAATGTTTGAGTGAGTGAGAGGAAGCGAGAGAGTGGGCAAGAGAGAAGGAGAGAGAGAGAGAGGGGTGATTTGAGGACACAGGGTTGTAGGGTCCAACTGGGCTGAGGAGATCTCATCCCAAGGCGAGAGCCAGCAGGCCTAACCACACACACACACACCACACACACACACACACACACACACACACCACACACACACACACACACACAAAACAGAACACAAGCACTGCCTAAACAAACACACTGCAAACGAACGGCAGGGGAGATCTATGTATGCCAAAAAAACAAATATAAAACATGAATACGAACACACACGACAAAAACATTACAAATGTTTTTCGAATTACAAACACAAACAAACACACAGACACTCTCTCTCACACACACACACACCACACACACACACACACACACACACCACACACACACACACAGGATAATAAGATGACCCTTCTACACATCCCTTCCCCAAACAGGAAATAATGTAAGGCATCAAATCTATTGGTCACATTAAGAACTATAGATAGCCTGTCAGATGGTCATTCCAACAGTCACACTTTTCTCATAAATACCCCATGCTCTGTGTGTGTGTGTGTATGTGTGTGTGTGTGTGTTTAAACTCTGATTTTTTTCAGATACTGGAGCAAGTAGCCAAACCACTGAGAGCAGAGGAAACAAACCGTTTCTCAGCACCGTACCTCTCTAAACCTCCCTCTCTCTCACTCACACACACACACACACACACACACACACACACACCTTGCAGCAGATCCAGGCGAGCCAAAATGCCCAACAACCTGTTACCACAGCACTCACACACACCGTTATGTGAATACTGGCAGAGATGCCACTGAGTGACGGCAAATGCTTTTCCCAGTGGTCCAGTCACGTCAGTGAGGTGTAACGTTGCCTGGCTCCACTGCAACAACACTGGCCATAACTAGCATGGTTAACTCCATTAGCCCCTGTACAGGACAGAAGTGCCGTCACTGGGGCAAAAACACATCCATTTGGAAAGGCACACTTATCTTCCATTACACAATGACATCGGATAAGGCCGGGAGGTTACACTAGGTACGTTACGGAAACGTTAAGTCAAAGTCACATATGCAAGAACAAGCAGCTTCCACTATAATCTATGGAACTGGCTGCACCAGGTATGACAGTGCAGTTGTACATTCTAACAAAACAAACAAACAAAAAAAATGGACCAGTCCTCTAAACGCATTTAATGTTATATTTCCATAACATATCCAGTGTGGCCCTGGACTGACTATGAGTGGCTGCAGACATCAGATGACCCTGACACAGTTCAAACCCTGGCTGTATGGGTGCAGAACAGCAGCAAACAGATCTAGAGTCAGCACTGGCATTTTATGGAGTTAGAGGCTGATCCTGAGTTTGAGGTTAAACCTGTCTGGGGTTTGACGGGTTGACAGGCTCCACAGACTCCACAAGTCAGGAGTCAGGGAGCTGTTTGGGGTTTGACTAAAGGTGTGTGGGTGAGCTGTATTGATAGGCTGTACAAAGTAGAGTATTTCTAATAAATACCAATCCAGCCATCTTATCTATGCTGGCTTCTGGTCGACATCAGTGATTTAAACTGTTCATGGGCATGTCATAATGCTCCTTTGGTATTGACTGTGTGTGTGTGTGTGTGTGTGTGGTGTGTGTGTGTGTGTGTGTGTGTGTGTTCGAAAACATTAGCAAGCGGCCTAAGTGTTCTGGGCTCAAGTCTCTATCCACAAAACCGTTGACAAGCGAGCAGCAAACCTGTTTACTCATCCAGAGGGGACAGGACAGGACAGGACAGGACAGGACAGGACAGGACAGGACAGGACAGTGGGGGGGTGAGGAGCTGCTTCCTGCTGAACCTGGGAGCACAGATGTGGAAGTCTGGCTAGAGAAAGTACAATTCCTACAACCATTCACTGAGCCAGCTGATTCCAATTAGCACGACTGTAATTAGCGAAATCACCTGTGTTGAGTGCGCAGGTTACAGCTCTGCCTGAAAGATCTCAAGCTTTGAAGAAATCACCTGAGCAACCGTTACACAACATTGTAAATACACCAAGCATTATGCAAGAGGGCCACACACATGCAGACACTATGATAAAAGACAGTAAAAGTACAGCAAGGCTAGAGGAGTAATTAGCATTACTTGGTCTCTCTGTTTCTGTCGCCACCCCCTCCTCTCTCCATCTCTTTTTCTCTCTTCCTCCCTCCCTCCCTCTCTCTCCCTCTCTCTCTCTTTCTCTCTGCCTTTCTCAGAGTGGGCTCTCTTTAACAAGCTTTCAGTAAAACAAGCACAAAGGTTGCCGTTACATTCCACTGCAGTCCAGCCCTGGAGCCCAAACACACACACACACACTTACCAGTGTACACACATTCCAGCAGGTCATCAGAGACCTGTGTGAGTTCCTGATTTGCTCTCCCTCTCCCTTTCATGTTCACACACAGACATCATTAACACATTAAGATGTGTACACAACACACCCACCACCCCATCTCATGTACAAACACATTACCTTTCTGTACACTAAACAAACACACACACACACACACACAAAATCAGTGCCTGCAAAACATCTCTCTGTCTCTCACTGCCTCAAAGTCTCTTACTCTGTGCAGCAAAATAAATAGAAAGATGAATGAGAGAATGAACAGAGAATGAAAGAAAGAAAGGAAGAAAAAAAAGAACAAAAGATTAGAAAGACAAAGACAGGGTGTGGGAAACTCGGACAGGTTTTAAACAGAGAGATTCATTCCGCTGCGATATTCAGGCTATTCATGTCTGCATGTGTGTAAGTGTGTATGTTTGTGTGTGTTTATGTGAACTGTGACTGTCCCAACAAAGAGCATGACCCCAAAATGGCCAATATGGTGGGATTGGGGGGGTGGGGGTCTTGTCCACCCCCAAACAAACCCTCTCACCCCACCCCACCCTGGAGCCTGACCAATGATGGTTGGGTAGCCAGTCACCCCCCTGGCGCCTCAGCCTGTGGCCTCCTAATCCGCTGTGACACGCTACAACAGTGCCATGGCAATCAGCGTCGCCATGGAGACAGACTGGCAGCCATGGCGACCGCACAGGGAGCCCAGCAGGGGCGGGCCTTGAGCCACGGGCCACCAATGAGACACAGGGAAAGGGCTGTGGCGCCACAGACCGTCTCATTCACACGCGCATGCACTCACACACACTCTCTCACTCACACACACACACATCCACCACATTCCCACACTTATACACACAAAGTCCCAGTGGCATACATTAATGTCTACTGTCTGCAATGTGATGGGTGCACACACAGGCTTACAGTCACAAACATATATATATATACACACACACACACACACACACACACACACACACACACCACACACACACACACACACACACACACACACACACACACACACACACACACAGCGAGCACAAAGTGAGCATTCAGCTTTAAGTCATGATTTGTATCTGTCCACCATGCTGTGTGCAGTAGAAGCAATGATCTGAGGTCAGTCAGTCTCTGCACCACATCTGCCAATGCTGCCCAATGGTAATTAACACGTGCCTCTCATACCTGTAGTAGAGGATATCCTGCTTCCTCTAAACCCACACCCCTAAGGGCTTACTAAGGTGTGTCTTGAGCTCACGATTTCTTTGTGTAAGGATCTGCATTCATGTTCATATAGATATTCATAGCCACAGGCCACTAGCCTA
>PYXC01000452.1:2830000-2832500 GCA_015244755.2 Tenualosa ilisha | reverse complement strand
GTGGACTCGGCGGCTCTGCTGAGACTCAGTGAAGCACAGAGCTCCTTTTAGTGCTTTTAGTTAATCATCATTCACCAGGGGTTTGTCAACCCCCCCCCCCCTCCTGAACTCCTCTCCTTAATCTTTCTTCTGTTCAATCAGATAAGAGTGAGAGTTGGTGGAGAATAGAGGTGAGTGGTCCTTGGTAACAATAACAAACATTAGGGGGGAAGTGCAGTGCAGTGCCACACAGAGATGCACAGCAAAACACAGCACACCACAGCACAGCGATGCACAGCACAGCACAGCACAGCACAGCACAGCACAGCACAGCACAGCACAGCACAACACAGCACACCACAGCACACCACAGCACACCACAGCACAGTACAGAGCAGCGCAGTTCGTGAACCCCTCCTCATTTAGCCCGCTAATGTTGAATGACGTTTACGACCCGAGCTGAACGCACGGTGGTTGGGGGGTGGGGGTGTGGGTGGGGGGTAGTGGGGGTACTGAACTGACGTCACCCCAAGATGGAAATCATCATATTCCGTCTCTGAAAGAAAAAAAAGAAGGAAAAGGAGAAGAGGGGAAAAAAAACACTTGAGCAAAAGCTGCAGCTGTTGAGGGGCCAGGAGAGAAAGCTGCTCTCTGCCGTGCCCCTAGAGCCCTCTCCATAAACTGTGTAATCTTCCGCAGTGCATTGTCTAATGGAAGAGCTTTGCTTATTCTTTGGGTGCTTCCAGGACCTGCTCGGAGGGCTTAGCGAGACACTGATGGATCGATGGCGTATTTACTCAGAGGCTCTGGGCTGCCAGTGTTTTCCCCCCACTGACTGGCGGTTAGGATGTCCGCACAGCGCTCTTATGTAAAGCTTGTGGGGGCTGAGACAGTGTCCTCCCGGGCTTGACAGTCTTCCGTTATAAATCTGTCTGTCCCTCTCTCTGCCGTGGAGAGTGTTTACTGTAAACAGTGGCGTGGAATGTAAGGTGATTTCACTCTGTCAGCCAGCTCATTGTGCCTGCAGTTTTTGGGTGGGGTGTGGTGGATTGATGGTATGGGTGTGGGGGGCACCATGGGTCTTATTCCCCAACCCAACAAATCAACTGACTTCCCCACCACTCCATCCCCTCCTCCTCCACCCCTTTGAATGGCCCTAACAAGGAATGTTTGCCCTGCCAGAGCTCGGTTACAGCAGGGCTCCCAGCAGACGAGCAGATGGCCCTCTTGTCTCTGTCATTAAGCTAGTCATTAACCAACATGAAAACAAGCAATGTCATGCTCCATGCAAGCCTGATCAAATGCAGAGTTTTTTTTGTTTTTGCACTGATGCCAGTGATCTGTGGTTTGGTTATCTATGGAAAAGACAATTAACCTCCTCTACAAAACTTGATATCAATTCTCACACATCAAAGTCATCGTAGCTGAATGTATTTCAAATGGGTTTTTTGTGGAGGAAAGAACACACATACTGTTTAAACGAAGAAAGCTGCTGCTTCTTTATCTTGCTTCTCGTTACACAATGGTGTCAGCCTGTGAGAGTAGGAGAAGAGATTAGGAACAAAAAAAGGGAAGAAACTGCTCTCTGACCGGTGGCAGAGATACTGAAAGAACAGCTGGTGTGATCACCCTGAGCTGGAAGCCAAGAACTCTGAGAAGAGAAACTTTTGCTGTCCTCTGTGTGCATGTGAATATGTGTGTGTGTGTGTGTGTGTGTGAGAGAGAGAGAGAGAGAGAGAGAGAGTAAGAGAGAGAATGTGGACCAGGAATTATGCCACCAAAGAGAACAGGGACACAAATACACCAGAGAGGGGGAGGAGGAGAAGGAGGAGGAGGTGGGAGAGGCAACACAAACAGAGTACTCTCTCTAACAGCCAACAGAAGGTTGGAAAAAAAAATAGGAACAAGGCTCTCCTCCTCCTCCTTTTCTCTCTCCCTCCCTCCCTCTCTCTCTCCCTCCCTCATTCCCGGCCTTTTCCCTCCCTCTCCCAGCCCTGTGCCTCCTCCCCCAGGCAGTAAGAGAAGAGAGAGATTAACCTGACGCAGGGACCGGAGCTTTAAAACAGCGTAGCGGGCAAAGCAGACACACGGAGGCTGGGAGAGACGACTGAGATCCTCTGAGAGAGACAACGCTCTCACACACACACACATATACACACACACACACACACACACACATTCTCTTTCTCTCACTTACTCTCTCCCTCACACAGGCTTGAGCTGACTGCCAAGGGCTTCACAGAGCAGTTGATTTTTCGACAGGGTTTTTCAAACTTCCCTTTCAACAGGACTGACTGAAATCAGAAAGCTGTGCTCCTGCCACGTGAAACTTTCTCTTGACATCAGCAGGACTCTTTCTGGAGGAGCAACTTTGGATGCTGTGTTTTTGGTTTGGAGTGGATTTAAGAGGTTGAACTTTTATTTGAGGAGTTTGGAGTTGAGAAGGGAAGCTACTGTCTATTGGCTGTAGCATCCAGAGGTTGAGTCTCTGGCCTCAGTGGTGACTGGAAAGTGTGGAGTG
>PYXC01000452.1:2705000-2825000 GCA_015244755.2 Tenualosa ilisha | reverse complement strand
GAGGGAACACACACATAATACGTACGTGCACACACAGACACGCACACCAAATAAAGTGTCAAAGTTATAAGCAGGAGACAATGGATTTAATCTAAAATAGCCAATAAGGCTTTGGTGCTATTGCCAAACTTTGTCAGCGCCATTCGAGTTCCTATGTGTGTACTGTGTCTGTATGCGTACACTAAACATGCACTACATACTGACATCACGCAGTCCACCACCTGATCACCCAAAGGCTTCTCTGTGAAAACGAAACAGTGCTTCTGATTTCCCTCCCTCGGCCCCTGGGCCTGGATCAGGCAGAGCTGCGGAGACTCCTGCCAGCAGCCAGAGAACCTGACACAAAAAGAACTTAGCGGGGTTGTCAATACACTGGTGCACAATAGAGAGGCCAGGAGGACAGAGTGGGAGAGCCAACGAGACAGAGTCAACAAGGGGAAGGTGAAGAGAGGCAGGCTGAAGGAGAGAGACAAGTAAAAGAGAAAGAGAGAGTGAAAGAGTGGGGGAGTCAAGAGAATGAGAGCAAGAGATGGATGGATGGTGCCTGTGGGTGAGGGGGAGGAAAGAGAGAGAGAGAGGGAGGGAGGCATTCAGACCCTTCCCATGCAGCCCCTGGCTTTCCTAATTACTTCCAGACAATGGCATGTATTTTCATCTCCGTGGTTACAGGTTAATAATTCTCTGTTTACAGGGTGACCTCACTGCCCCATCATATCCATTGTTCACAAGAGAGTCTGAGAGTAGGAGGAATGGGAGTCCAGTGGGGTAGGGAGAGGTGGGGAGGGGCAGGAGGATGGGGGTGGTTTGCACCCAAGCAGGGAGGCCAAGACACCTCAGAAACCACTCTCACATCTCCACATCAGCTCAGGCCTGACAGGAGATCATTCTGCAACAGGTCTGTGCCCTGCCCTTGTGCACCAGATCTGTGCCAGAGTGAGCTGCTATCACAGAAATGCTTTTGAAGTTTGGCAGCGTCTCCTGGATGCAGAGACTGGGGGTGGTGGTGGTGGTGGTGTTGAGGGAAAGTCTTCGTCGTGAGCGACACACACACACGTTGCCCGTTCCTCCCCCCTGTGGTGCAAGGGCCTTTGGTGTTCCCCCTGGACGCCTGCATCTTGCTCCCAATCTGTGTTTGTTGGTCAGGGCAGAGGGCAGAGGCTGTGTTGATGTCTTCTGCAGATGGCCAGCCAAAACTTAGAGAAGAGCCACAGCCCCTTCAGATCTGCTGCGCCCGACTGCTGTGATCTGCTGCTGCTATGCCCTCCGGCTCCAGGCTGTGCTGTTCCACTCTCTGTGTCCCGTTTCAGGCATCTGCTTGTGGGACACGCCAGGAGCGTCCATCCCCTGAAGCCACCACCACCGCCACCACACGCTCTCAAATCGAGTTAAGAGGGCTGCATCCACCACTCACATGTTTGCAATTAAACACACTTTGAAGTCTTGGATGAGGCTCACTTCACAGTTGAAGCATTGTTTGATACCGTTGTGCACTCACTCATGAGATGTCACAGACGACTCCAGCTGATTTAAAAAAAAACTTGGGACAGGGGGGACAGTCGTTTCATTGGCTGCTGTTTTTTTGGAGTTATTTATGGCTAATTTGGAGAGAAGTACAGACCCACGGGGGGCAGCTGCGGGTCAGAGCAGTATTTTCCTCTATCATGGCTGTCAGATGAGTACAAATGGCAGAAACGTCTTGTTTTCCCATGAGCGGCGCTAAGTGTTTTGCTATTGCCTGAGGGTGAAGCAGACTGCACTCCCCTGCCTGCACTTTCCTCTGTAAACAGCGTCCCACCCCAGACCCCCCCCTTGAGTGGAATGAAGACCCCACTGCGAGCGGTTTAATGGCAGTGGTAGTAAACTTTTTCAAAGGCCTCCTTCCCCCCTTCCTCAGCCCTTCTAAACCGCTGTGCACAGACCGCTTTCCTCGTGGAGAGAGGTGAGAAATTGCAGGCTTTGAGGATCTTTGAAGAACAGGTGTTCGCGAGCAGCCGCTTTCCTTTCCACGGCCGACCTGAGTACCTGGGATGAAATGACAGGGCAGTAGTGGAGCAGAGGCAGCCAGAATCCCATCAACTGTCTGTTTCCTCGCCCAGATTAGAGGAAACCAAGCTGTTGCAGACCACGGCCTCTGCTATTCAAGAAATGGCATGCAGAACCACAACGGGGTGGGTAGACTTATAAAAAGCGGCTCAGATTCCTCCTCACTGCGGCCCCATAGTAATTCAATTGTTTAATAGCTGAGTCCGGGGCGGGTGCGGCCCTGCTGTGGCGCAGAAACCACCGCATCTGGGCCAGATCAGGACTGTGCCCGTCCCAGAGTCAACTGCTATCTGGGGGGTTTGGGTTGAGCTGTGTGCATGGAAGTACACCCTTGGTAGTGGTTTCACTGTTGATTTCATTTTATGTATGAGGGGGTAGTCACACAAAGAGACTATTTTTCTCTTTATGACTTGTCTACATGGAATAATGTGGAACTGACAAACACAACAGAGTGCTCTCACACTTGGCTTACTGTCGACTACCATGAGGGAGACAAGAGGATGTAACATTCCTCTTAGGTTCCTTCACTTGGCGAATATTTGTGTGTGATGCTTGGAAAATAAACAGGGCCGGATCACATCAGCGGGGTATTAATGCCAGTTTGCAGAGCCAAGGAGAGCTCTTTCTGAGGCAGTGCTTGTCCGTGCCCATGTCCTGAGTGACACATGTGGGAATAACCCACTCAGCCCTGCGGTGCGCTCTGACAGCATGCCCCCATTGTTGTCGCGTTCCATTCCACAGCATCCCCAAGGTTTCCGGGAATCTCAAATGTCAGCCAGAGCAAAAGGGGCTCGAATATCCCCCTTAGAGGTCTATGATCTCGCCCCCCCCCCTCTGCCCAGGTTTCTCTCTCTCTCTCTCTCTTGCTTTCAGTCATTCTTTTGTTTAACTTTGTTCATTCCTTCATTATTCCCCTCTCCAGTGTCTATTAGTATTATTTACTGTTCTTACATTTTGGCCTGTCTTCCAGCTCTCTCCCTCCCATATTGTTGGACGATGTTATTCCCCAGTTCAGCCTCAGTGTCAGTTCTTCTTTCATCACGATGGCTCGAAAAGCAGCAGGAGGAGGAGGTGGTGGAGACTCTCTTTCCACGTCAGGTTAAAAAATATTCCCATGGGCTTTATTAATCAGGGCTCCTATTTGAGTCTTTGTTTTCAGCATGTGCCCCTCTAAGCTCTCCATTGTGTCATTCCACCTATCACCTGCACTGCGGGCGGCCCGTATAGAGTCTGACACTCACATAATCCATCCCGAATCCTCTTGTTTGAACGCCAGTACTTTTGGGGCACAATGCCAGGAGTTGGAAAATTCATGTTCTGGCCCTGAGAACTCACATGGGATGAGGCTGACATTTAGAGTCGCATGAAAGCCTCCTTGACTCGGCTTGCAATTCCAGCCTTGGTGCTGAAGGCCGAGATTGCCATGGTGTGTTACACCCCTCAAACCAAGTGTAAGGACTGTATTGTTGTGGTTGCCATTGGGAAGGCAGCTACAGTTACAGATTTTATTTGATTTCATTTTTTTCAAAACAACTTACAGCCTTGACACAAAAAGGAAACTGTTGTGTTGTTTATAGGCTGGGTTTTCCTAGTTTTCTGTGTGTAACTGTGAACACAATGATTCTGTGTTTAATTATATGGGAACAACCCTCCCACCCTCCACCACCACACACACACACACACACACACCCCTAGCCTGACCTCACTGTGTCCACTGTTTACCAGTCAGTCACTGCAAGCAATCAAACCAGCTCTGAAATAACCTCACTGGTTTTCTTCGTCACAGCAGGGGAATGCAGTGGAACTTCATTTTCCCCATTTCACGCCAGGCGGATGAGCAGAGACGGAGGGCTTTTCCACGTCTTCTGCTCGCCTTTTCGCGATTTTCATCCAGATATTTTATTGTTCCCCTCTCATAATCTGATGACGCATTCCCAGGGACGGGGGATTTGTTGTTCCTGGAAGGTGGATAGAAGGTCTTTTATGTGGGAGGCAGAGTGTGTTCGTCTGCAGGGTGTGTCTAAAGCCCCCCTACCCCTTGCCTTCCACCCCACTGGCTTCTCTGGGTCCTCCAGAGGCCAGTTGAGAAGCAGCTACATGTCCATTCTAGGCCAGCTTAATCACGCAAAAGAGAGAAATAGCGTTTACACCCTTCTTACAGTTATGTATTATCTCAATGTACTCCAGATGCCAGTAAGCACCAAGTGAGGGTGACGGAGAGGTGCTAAACTGAGATCTAGAGAAAGGAGCCGCCCATGGGCACTCTTATCGGTGCGCTGCTGCACGCGAGCAAGCAAGTATGTGTGTGTGTGTGTGTGTGTGTGTGTGTGTGTGTGTGTGTGTGTGTGTGTGAGAGAGAGAGAGCATGCCCTCAAAGAGACAAGAGACACGTGCCTACCTCCCCAGCTCCCAAGGGGCACGGCACATGACTGCGTCTCCAGGCTGGGAGCATTGCCACGGTCAACTAGGACTCCAAAGAGGAGCTGGGTGTTCATCCAGACAGAGCAAATAAAAGAAAGAGACAGAGTGAGCAAGCGGGGAAGAGAGAGACAGAGCGCAAGAAGGAGAATGTGCACAGTGCCTAAAGTTGCAGTGTTTTTCACGCTTTAAAACGGGCCGAAATCCGTCTTCTCCTATCTGCCTCTCCCAGCGGGGCATTCAGCTGTTTGCGGCCTGCTCGGCTTTGAAACACGCACTCTACTAGCATTCCTCTCAGCTGAGCTCACCTGGCAACGCTCGGCGGCCCCTTTACTGACTGCATCACACATTCTGGAATGTACTTTTCCCTATTCTCTTCGTCTGTATATGATTTAAAACTGTGTGTAAGTGTGCGTAGTAGTGAGTCACTCTCTGCTATGTGTTTATGTGCATATAGTGCAAATATATCCCTGATGGTATATATTTACACGTGAGTGTTATACATGCTATGTTCTTGGCAGTCAGACATATGTGCAGACACACAGTGTGTAGACATATGTAGATTAGGATAGCAGTGTTAACCTCCAAACAAACTTCCCTACCAGTATATCATCCTGGTATTCACTTGTCCGGGACGCAGGTGTGCAGCATAGCATGCAAATGCAATAGCTTTCTGCGGGTAAATTATACACTATAAAGGCTATTTTATCATCTCTGGGTTGTTTGAATTACTCTTTCCGGCACATGGAGTTCTTGTGTAAACATCGGAGTCATATTCCAGTAGATGCTGATTGCATTAACCAGATGGTTCCACGTCTTGTTGTGATGCCATGACCTTTTTGCTGGTGAGTGACCGGCCCATGGTGCTCCTGTCTGTGAACTGTGGAGTAGAGACTCTGCTGCAGCTGCTGTCGCCTGCTGACCTTTAAGTGTGGCCACTGTTGCCAGGCACTTTGGCTGGAGACTCAGGGAAAGGCAGCTGGACCTCCAAACGATGTCACAACAAACACTCCATGGCAACAACATGTAGCACCTCTGATAGCTAGCTATTTTTTCCCTAGCTGTCAGCAGCACATGGCTCTGTGTTTTTGGGCTATTTGCAGGACTGCTCTTGAGGCCTTGTGCAAACACATAAATAGACCTGAAGAAGCCCCCGTGTTGCAGTGAGCAATGATAAGAAGATATTGGGTGAGGGCCAATGCTATCCTGGATTTGATACTGAGTTGTGGTGGTGAGAGGCACAGAAGAGTGTGTGTTGGAGTGTCCTGACCTCTTTTGTTTTTGGGAATGTCTATAAGCCGGATTTCGAGCTCTGTGATTTTGAATACAGATGACCTTTCATCTCCTGCCACAAGTTACTGGATAATCACATTAGATCCCATGAGTCTGAATGCTCCTTTTTAAGTCCTTGGGCATATTCCTCTGATTCACCATAAACTGGGCTAAGCTGAGGCACTTGAGAATTACCTTTAAATGATCTGCGTAGTAATCTGTGTGGTATAGCTGAAAAGAACAGAAATCCCACACTATCCATTAATGCTGAAACTGTATATGGTCATCAAAAGGCAACAGTAGTAACAATATGGATGCATATACAAACTGATAACGCTGATTTGTTGGTTTTTCTTAGAGTATTGAACGCGAAGAACCAATAGAGGTTGATCCAGCACCAGTGACGACAGGCTTGGAAAATGGACACACACCTATGTCAGGTAACCCCACTTGTTATGACCAATATGGCCCAATATCTGTCTCTCCATTCCTGTCAGTTTTGTTTTTTTCCTTCATCCTGTGATTCTCTTTCCTCTCTATCCCAACAGAAAACAGCCCAGTGGCACAGAGGGAGAGTCCCCCAGCTACGCGTGAGCGTGTGGCTCCAGCAACCATGGCCATGCCTCACCTGCCCATCACTGCCACCACCAAGACCGCAGACACCTCTGCTTCGTCCATCATGAAGAGCCCCGACTCCCCCAGCAGTCCCATGCGGACGCTGCCCACCATCACAGATCTGCAGTCTTCCACTGACCGGGCTGCCATGGATAATCAGCCACAAGGAATGATGGAGTCACCAGTGCATCAAGGTTTGTCGGACCTAAAGGTCCTTACTAGAACTAAATGCTTGTTAGCGTTTGATCTCAAATTTTCCCGTTACCAAACCCAAACCTTACAAGTCTTTATCACACGGTCACGCTATGATACATTTTCCTGACCTACCTGCTAACCTGCTTACAGCACCCACTGTCAAGACATGGAGTCCAAGTCCAGTTAGAACAATGGGGTCCCCCCGGTTGTCTGGTAAGAAACACACAGAGTTGAACTCATCAGAAAATTTCAATTGGCTGCAAAATCCACTGTGTGTTTTGTGTATTTGTGTCCATTGTGTATTTTGTGTGATTTTTCTCCAGAGAGAACTGCCTCAGCACCTGCAAAATCAGTGACATATTCAGGACTTGTCCAACACAATACAGACAGGTGAGTATGAAAATGGAATAGTTTGAAAACTGACTGTTGGTCAGTCCAGACAGTTTTGTTCCATACACTTATTCCATTTATTCAGTTGCTGCAAACACTGAGATGTGTCACGAAACAATGACAAATTGATTATAAACGGTTTATAAAATGTCCGTACGATTCATGAGGGCTGTCATTCTGAGACCAAAACAAACTTTTCATCCAAGATTTGGTAAGTTGTGAAGAGACAACTTGACCTTGTCAGCTTTGCAGCTTGTCAGTTTGGACAAATATTATTGCCTTCTGATAAAGGCAATTTTGTGTTGAGCTGAGAAATTTGGTTTTGCCATTTGTCATGGCCGTCTCCTCTCACAATATATGTTCCTTCTTTTCCACAGAGGCCTGGATGGAAACGGGGACACCCCCTTTAACCGAGGCCCGGAGAGGAGACGAGAGCTTGTGAGGTCACAGACACTGCCACGGAACATTGGAGCCCAAGCGCGTCGTTCCATCTTCGAGCGGCTTGACTCGGAGAACAACAGGTACTCATATTTCCGCCCTCCACTCTGTGTTTATTCTGTCATCACAGGGAGATTTCAACAGCCATTTTCCTGCAGGGAGTCATTTCCCTCATTTCCGCTGTCTTCTCTCTCCTCTCATTACCAGCCGGCCCAAGCCTCTTGACTCCAAGCCCAAACTGAAACGCTCCCAGAGCTTCGGCGTGTCCAGTGCCAGCAGTATCAAGCAAATTCTGCTGGAGTGGTGCCGCTCCAAAACCATCGGATACCAAGTGAGATGCACTTCCAATCTGTGATGCCATCGCAAAGCATATCAGTCTCAGAGTAACAGAGAGAGAGTGAGAGAGAGAGAAAAAAAAATGGCCACGATTGGACAAGAGCTGGGTTCATCATACTGCACTGAGCGTAAACATTACGTGCAGAGTACGGTGTTGATGTGTTAATTGGCTGCACCTTGCCTTGCTGTAGGCTGCCATAACTTGCCTGTCTGTTTAGCGTATATGAAGTGTAGCTTAATGCTCTGGCTGCTGTCTCCCTCTCTCCCTCTCTCTCTCTCAGTACTCTGCAGTCTTTCCCGTTGCTTTGCCAAACATTCCATGTGGCTTTGGTTAAGGAGAGGGCTGTCATGGTCAAAGCAAATTTAAGGTTGAGGGGGAAGGAGATGTAAACATTGGGTAGGAGAATGAGTGGTCCTCTACAAACATGACAACTTTGATTTTCTTATTGACAAGCTGAGGGGTTTATTTGCCAAGTGAGAGCGAGGACAAAATGGCCATAAATTACACAGTTTGAAAAGCATGTCTATAGTCAGTTAGGGGAAGTGGTTCAGAAACATTTTCAATTCCTTGTGATTTTCTTTCCGATCAGTCAGATCAAAATTGCTGACTGAGGACATTCCATGATAAATAACAAATTGTGGTTCATTGTATTTATTTTAGTTTAAAGCTACATAGGGGAGTTCACGCCTGTGTCTTCTCATACCTGTCTCCTTCAGAACATTGACATCCAGAACTTCTCATCCAGCTGGAGTGATGGCATGGCCTTTTGTGCTCTCGTGCACTCCTTCTTCCCCACTGAGTTTGACTACAACGTGCTGACACCTGCTGACCGCAAGCACAATTTTGAGCTGGCATTTGGCATTGCAGAGTGAGTGCAGATCTCCATTCCTCTAAATGATTCTGAAAATATAACTGGCCTACATTTTGTACTTACTGCCTGTATTTGGATGGGCATAGTTTTACTTTGAGAAGTGGGGAAAACAAGTAATACCAGTGATTCACAATGTGTGCCACTTAGATATGACACTTCAATTGATTAGAGGTATTGTAATGTTACACAGTACAGGAATACACACTCTGACATTATTATGACTGTAGCCTACAATTAACTGGTAGCTGCGCAACACATTTACTTGTCCAACTCTGTGGGTAGAATTTATAACTTAGTGAGTAATTACCATGCAAATGGAATAATTCACAGAAGTCCACCAAGCAGCAGGCATTGTAGGCGTCCTCACAAATCACAAGCAGTAATCATACATACCCCATGGTAGAGGGAGGAACAGCGAGTAGAGTTACAGACTTTCCACTGCATCTCTGTCTGGAAGATCTGTACCCCACACTTAAAGCTGGCTGTGCCAGTGAATATCTGTCTTCCCCTTTCCCCCTCCGCCACCGCCTCCTCTTCAACCCCACAATCTTAGAGCTTGACATCATCTCACTACCATCTTCCCAGCTCTAATAAAGGACCACGCTTTCCTACTGCATTCACAAATCTACACTGAATATTAAGTTTTCCCAAAGTGTTTTATTTATCTTCAAGTTGGTTTTAAGCTTACTGGATCAGGAGTAGCCTAACACTCAGTGCGCTTTGGATTTTCCAGGGAGAAGGCTGGCTGTGATCGTCTCATCGAAGTGGAGGACATGATGGTCATGGGCCGCAAGCCAGACCCCATGTGCGTCTTCACATACGTCCAGTCCCTCTACAATCACCTGCGCAAGTTCGAATGAACTCGCCGACCTATTCGCAGTCAGTCTTTTGCTGGTGGTTTGGACATTTATTGGAGACCTATAGAGCAACACTGCCCCCTTGTGGATCACACTGTGCCCTACAACATATTGTGGAGACAGTCCATACACGGTCCTCCGCTGGTAGTTATTGATGGAGCGGAGTCAGAGGGCCCAGTTATGGAGGCACGTTGCTGCAAACACGTTATTACAGCCATGGAGTGCTGGTCGTGCCATAAGCGACACAGTTTTGAGTGCTGTTCATAAGATTGTCTGGAACAGTAGCCTAGATCGTTTTTCTTTTAAAGCTCATATCACTTTTTTATTCGTCGTTTGAATGTTTTTTATTTATCTGTAGTGCTGTTGTCATCAGTGTGTGATGTAGTCTCTGATACCAGCGATGTGTTCAAGTTTCAAACAAACAATTCACAGTTATGGTAATACACCAAGATCGACCTTCCAGACACTGACTTTGAGATGGAAGCTGATCAAGATGGCACATCGTTATTCATAAAGCGAGAAGTTTTCGGATGAAGAGTAAAGACGTTTAATTTCATTATTTTGATGAACTAACGAATAAAATGAAAAGTTTTAAATAAATTCACTAGTTTCACACAGTTTTATTTGTTGTGCCTGTTTTCATAACTCTGTGGAAGTTTTTGGCTCCACGTTATGAAATAAAAAAAATAATATTTAAATATAGGCTATGATTTAAATATTGATCATTACTCAATGTGCTGTAAAGTGGTTGAGATAATACAATCCATAACAGTATGTTTCACAAGACCTTTATGATAGTAAATGCTAGAGACGTGCAAATCCCAGATATCATCCAATTTGAAGTGAGGTGTAATCGCGCAGACGGAGCTCTGAGGCGCGCAATTGTTGGGGGAGGGAATGATGATATCTATAAGAGAGCTGGTTAGCAGAGGATGACCACAAATCATTCACAATCAACTCCGTCATCGGTATCATCAGTTTATCTTCAAATAGGCTTCACTGTTCAGGAATTTTATCAATATTTAGTCAGCCTACGGGGAAAGATGAACTTTAATGACCTTTTTGCAAACCGGGACATTTTCAAAGGTATGTTTATACTAATTGACTTTTTTGACATTTCTTTTTCTTTAATTGGGGCATTTCTATTTAGAATTTCTGCTAGTAGTTTGTCTACTGCCAATAAAGCCTAAACGACACCTTTCGAAGTAAACAATAATGTTTTGATGATAATAATAATAATAATAATAATAATAATAATAACAATAACAACAATAATAATAACAATAATAAAATAACTAGGCATGTCTAGACATTTTTGACCTTGTTTGACTTGACTTAAGCTGCCTAGCTCCAGTCTGTAAAGACAACATAATAAAGTTCTAATGGTCCGTCAGAGGTGAACGGAAGCGCACACTCTTCGCCAGGACTCGAGCGGAGCCTGACCGAGGGTCAAAGAAAAAGAAAGAGGACCATCTTCAGTCGGGCTCAACTAACAGAGCTGGAGAAAGCCTTCGCTATGACACCGTATCCAGACATCACTCTGCGAGAAAGACTGGCCGCGTTGACGCGCTTACCGGAGAGCAAGATACAGGTTTGTGCACCACAATACATACTCCAGTATGAAATAAATGTGTTGGACTACTAAAATATTCTAAACAAATAATTCATGTCGTAGGTGTGGTTCCAAAACAGACGTGCCCGCAGCATTAAAAGTACCAAACCAACTAAGAGAGGACCAAGTAATATCTCTGTGAGCTGTACGTCAGATTCTCCTTTTCTGTGCAACACCATCAGTTCATCCAACAGTCATGATATATCCAGACCACATCAAAGTCATACTGGAGGACAACCAAGCCACACGGATTGGGTCAAACTCCACAGCACCCCCCTGGTCCAAGAGGTTTATCCCAGGGCACCAAACTTTCCAGAAATTCTGACTTGGGAGAATGACCATCACAATATGCACCTAGAATCTTTTGGAGTTTCAGGATACAACAGCAACCAAACTCATTCATCACTGATAAATGCAAATGGTTTCTCACAGTCCTGTGCTGTCGCCCCAGGATACTGGCACTCCAAGGTGCACTCTGTCCCCAAGTCCAAGGCCAGATACGCTCACATTCCAGAGGACCAGACAGTTCCTCCGCATTCACAGCAGACATATTGGGATGAGAACAAGGGACAGGGCCATCTTCTTGTGGGCACCCAAACATCTATGGGATACATCTCTGACTTAATATATAATGCAGCTGTTGTAACTAATTTTATGGAGTTCTAGAATATTTTCCTGAGATTGCATTCTATGTGTTTAGTCTGAGACATGTGCATTATTTGTGTTGTGTCCATATCTCCCCCAGTCCTACATTTACATTTATGCATTTAGCGCTTTTTTAGACGCTTTTATCCAAAGGAACTTACAAAAGTCCTATCTTACCCATCATTGACTTGTTTGTGTTATATAGAGTGAGGCTCCTGACATGCTCATATCAGAGGGGTTTACATGCATGTAATTCTTTTATTTCACTTGATTCATGTCACGCCAAAGGTTAGAGCTGGTAGAATTTTTCATGATACCCAGATTAGATTTTTTTTGGTCTTTGCAGATATCAGACATAAACGAAAAAGATTATTTTTCCAAGCAGAAAAAATATTTTTCCCATAAATGCCAGTGGTCAGACAAATAAGAAATAAATTAATAAAAATCCAAAGCTCAAGGACTATCAGCTTACCGTCTCTTTAATTCAAGCTGGATTTAAGGTCTCCTGTGCACTAATACAGTAGAGGTATGACCAGTGCCTCACAGCACACTGGCCCGCTGGACAGTGATCCCAGCATATCATAATCATCTCTAAAACCAAATAATCTTTCAATCAATCCTTAATCCGGGTGTCAAATCTCAGTTCTTTGAGAGAGACTTTTTTTTTACATTCGAGATGTAGTTACATCTTTTAATCTTACACCGATATTAGAGAACTACTTGTTATTTATTGATATAAAAAAAGATTAAAATGACTCAGATTAGGTGGGGGCACAATGTCAGATCCCTATTTAGAGGTTATATTAAATACAAATCATGGCAAGGGACACCTGTTGTCAGAAAAATCATTTGATAGCTATTTTCCTCTGCATGTTGTTAGTTGAATGTTGTTGCTGCTTGTCTACCAAATCCATCTGCATGTAAAACCTTTCAAACCAGATTAACACTGATCAGCAGCTCACAACAATTACTAACACATCTGGTATGGCCGGAAAAGGAAGAAACCACAGGCAGTGTAAATACAGTATCAAATAAAACAAACACCCTGCATTTCAAAGGCCTTCAAAGTAAGAGAGGATTGTTCCCTGCATGAGCGACGGCTGGGTCCCAATTGTGTAAAGGCCAATGCAATATAACATACCCATATACTTTATCAATATGAACAGGAGTAAAAATTACTTAAACACATTAATTTTTATACATCTGAAAATTTATTTTTGAAGGATGATCACACACTTAGCGTATTTCTTGTGAATACCAGTGATTATATCTTGTGTTTCAAAACGAAAAGGACTTTTAAGATGTTATGCAATTAATTAATGAAAATGAAATGTTGAAAATAATTACCCGAATCAAACAGGTACCACATAATAACAAAAACAGTGAAGAGAAAAAATGACCAAATCAAACAGGAAGGTAAACAACAACAACAAAAGCAAAACAGACATAAATAAAGACCCATTTACAATCTAGTTCAAGTAGTCCATGTGTGACTGTAACAGACTGTGACTGTACTTGATGTTCCAATTTCCCCTTTACCCATTTTTAAGTCATAGTCAAAGTGTCCAGTCTGACACATCCATTTCCACTAAGAGGCAAATGTTCCTGTCCTGTTGGAATGCATCATCCTAGATTGCAAAAGGTCTGCGGATTTCACGGCTCTCCCAGATCTCCCTCCATAGTCCGTACCAGAACATAAAGCTCTGCAAGACCGACAACAGAGGCTGCGATCACTGCTGAAATCACACGCTGTGGACGAAAGTTTGAACAGGACATCTTACAGTTAGTTCAGATATTGTTTCAGCTATTGCTAGCTAAAAATTTAAGTTTACATTTATCCAAAGTGTCAGTCAGAGACTTGAGACAATGGGTTTGGTGACATCATTACTGCCCCACCATCACTATAGTTTCATCAGATCTTACTTGGGCCATAAGGCCTATCTGCTTTGAAATTTAGCTCAAAATAACTGCCCTTGAAAAATGAGAATAAGAAATAATTGAGTAAATGGGTTCTTACAGCTGTTGTTTCTGTGAAGATGTACTGGCTGCCGAGGTAAGCACAGGCAAATGCTGCTACGACGGTAACCAGGAAGTTGAAGACGGTCACAACTGCTGTTTTGGCCGAATGCACTGAAAATAGAGAGTTGGGAGGGAAAAAAAGGAACCAAGCCACATGGGTGACAGTCCTACTGATCTTGCCAGCATGAAATATTTATTCAAATCTTTCTGAGCCCACTAACCTTGCCTCCCAAAGTCAGCTAATGTTCCACGACGGCTAATTTCCTAAGTGACAGAAAAGCACATCCAATCAACCAATTCTGTATGACTCACACATAAAGCTGAGAGGATGGTCTTGACAAAATGTCTGCCATTTACTTGGGTGTTCACATTTCTTGTCATTCGATTGTATTCTTCATTAGCAAGCTTTGCTTTTATCTTCTCTAGACGAGCCACCAGCTCAGGATTCTGCAAGGGAATAAGATCTTCATTTAGCATGCAAGTTTGGCTCTTCTCACACCCAACTGGGCTTGACAGTATGTATGTTTGTTTGTTTATTTGTTTATGGAGGAAGGTTTCTTTCTGGTATAAACCGCTTGCTGCTATATTGTTTCACTTACTCGTGGAGGCTTTTTGTACTCTGGTAAGTATAGAACGCTGTCCTCCAGTAGGTCATGAAGGTACAATGGATGTCCTGTCATAAGACAACAGAATGAATATCATGAAAAACTCCATTTGGGTCAAATCATGTCAACATCCATCATACAAGACGAGTTTGCTCCTTACCATTATTTTGAAGGTAGGTGTTGAGCTTTCTCACGGTTTTGAAAAGTATTCTAGACTCCCCGTCTCCGTCAAGTATAGGTTCCAATTCTTCAAGCAGGTCTGCGGGAACTGAAGACTCTTTATTGAAGAGCTCTTTCACCTTCTCCCTGAATTTGTCCCCAACAACGAAGGATGACGCCATTCTCTGATGTGAGCTAGTTCCACCTGACTACAATAATAAGGACAGCAATGACTGAGAAACGAAATGCAGTGTCACTGATACTTCTGCAAAGGCTTCTAAGCTCAGTTTCTTTTGTCAACTTTTCGCGATAGGTTTATAGATCTAACTTCAGTCAACCACTTTAATCAGTGTGCCAGGCACAGCCAGGTTTTAAAGTCTAAGCTAGCTAGCTAACGTAGCGAAACGAATCACAAGCAGCGAGAAAACACGTTAACCTAACAACAATAAGGTGAAACCTTGCGAAGATAATGTAACCATGTAACACAAAGTTGTAGGGGAAGATAATGAAATCACAGCAACGTTCTCTGGTTATAACGTTATCATGTTTAATTACTCACCCTGAATGAAAATTGGCAGCTAAGTTAGCTAACCACGTCAAAGTTAGCTTGCTTTTTGAGGACAAATGACACAATACAAATCATCCGCAAAACAGCTATGTAAATACGTCACTTTTCAAGACGTGGTAGAAGTTAAATTCTGGGACAAGTAATGTCAAATTAATATCTTAAGTGATAACGTTCATCATAGCGACACAGTATTTGCTACAAAGCTCAAGTGAGCTTGTGTTTACCTTGTGATGTGTGACGTAGGATTACTTCCGTTCTTTGAAATATATATTTTTAACATTAAGGGCGTACTTATAATTTATAAGTATTTGCACATGTGTCATATTTCACGAAATGCATTTTATTTTGTGAAACACAACAAATTTGACGTTTTTTAAAAACATGAGTATTATTCTCACCTCTCAGCAATGCATTATGGTTCATTAGGAACAATAAAATTTGGAATGAGTTCTTCGCTGCGAGTTTGATGCTCAAGATGAACTATTCGGTGCAGTCATTTCTAACAAAACAGAAAAACATTCCAATCCAATCGTCGGAGTTTTAGACAGGAGTTATTTGTCCTCGCACTTAACTGACGTTCATGTGAGTGTGCGTGTGCAACTATCCTGAAGGAAAGATGGCTGCGTGTGCCATTCGGCGCGGGCTGTTGTCAACAGTTAGTAAATGTAGTAAGAAACGTGCACACAGATTATTAAGTGTGATTGAATACAACACTGGACTCGAACTAAGTAGACTTCGCTTGCAATGCTCATCCTGTGGCTTGGTCAACTTTCAGCAGACGAGGTTCATGTCCTCACGGTAAGAGCTGGTTAACGCCATGTCCTGCCATGCGAGTGTAGGCATAGCTTTAATATTAGTCAGCTAACGTTATCTGTCCGCTATTGTGTTTTAGCAACATTGTGGCAGAAGTTGTACACAACATAATATCGCATCGTATTCAGCTCGGAAGTCGTTGCAGTCAAGCACTTAAATCGGTGGCGTATGGGTGAATGTCGGTTACTTCCACCCTGCTGTTTAGAGTTTGAACTCCTTTGCCAGCTAACGTTGTATTGTGGAACACTTGTGTGGAAGTAATGGAATAGTATGTCCGAGAACTACTGGTCGATAAGGTAGTGAACTGAGTGACTGACAACAATCTTTGCTTGAGAGCTTGCGTTAACGAAACGTCTGAGTGAAGTTAACGTTAGTTAATGTTACCACAACCTACTTTGGCCTTCCTGTCTGGATAACTCGCGTGCCCCATGTTGCAAGTAACGTTAATGATTGCAACATCACGACACTGAAATTTGATTGTTTCAAATCCAACAGGTTTGATTGCTTTCCTTAGTACTTGTTTATCTCTAAGCCAAAGAAAGTGTAGTTGGGTCTCTGCCGTTTATGTTGCACAATATTAAAAACAGGGGTGCTCATCTCTGAGAGGCTCAAGCTGCCACTGGTGACATAACATAGCTTCCAGATCTACTGGTAGAGCTGTAAGTAAACGGGTGCTATTTCTTCAGCCTCACATGCCAGTGGTGTATCACCATGCAGGGGGAGGGGGAGGGGGAGGGCTGGGTTTTGGCAGCTGGCTCACCCCATGCTCAGCGTCAGCCAGTGTTTCTGAATCTGGTTTTGCATAACCAGCCTTTTACATAATTTTGTGCTTTTTTTTTATTCCAGGAACCTGTCATCTCTGTGGTAGTTTATGTATTGTCTTTGTGCCTAATGGAACTTGTCTGTGATTTTATTGTTAGGCCCATGTGGTGTTCAGAATTGTAGTACTGCACTGTAGTAAACCTCTACTTTCTGTTTGTAATCATTAACAGAGTTGTGAAGCACCTGCCTGTCTATTTTGCATGCTAAATTGGCACAAATGTTTATTTTTATAAATACTACAGATTTATACCTGCAATCTGTGTGGTGTCATTTATGTTGCATTTGTTGATGTTTTTTGCAGTTAATTCTCTTTGCTTGTTAGAGTACTATGTATGTTTTGTCAGTTTCTCATGCACTGTGACATATTCGGCAGAAACAGACCTGAAGGGAAAGTTCTGGAACCTGTGGGAGTCTTTGAAGCCCCAAAGCATCATGGCAAATATGAGACAGGCCAGGTGAGGGTGATCTTAGTGGGACTAACCAAAGCCCTGACCACAGCAACACTCCAGTAGAAGAGGAGCCAGAGGGACAATATCATAATCCTCTGCAGCATTCCCTTTTAATGAGATCTCTCATATACAGTAGTTTAGAATTTTGACTAGCAGGAGCAATGGTCAGCAGAGATTTGGAATTCCCTCTAAACATCCTAACTTGCTTAAGTTTAGAATTGCCTTTGAAGATCTTGACATGCTAAAGTTGTGAGATGGTTTGGCCCTGCTTAGTTGACAGTCTGCAGACAAGGAGCCTGTTGTTGTAGCTGAACTACGTGGTATCTAACCATCTAAACTAATTATCTTGCCATTTTAAAATTGCCATTAAGTTCAAGTCATGTTCGGTTAGAATAATATTTAAAAGGTTTTGTTTAGGCATGGACAACATAATCACTGTATGTATGTTTCAAGTTTAACCAATCTGTTCTGTCCACAGCTTTTCCTCCACAGTGTATTTGGCTACAGAGGGATAGTGTTATTTCCTTGGCATGCCCGTCTCTATGACCGTGATGTCACTCCTCCCTCTTCTGACAGGTAGCTTTGATGTAAACATTTCCATGTTGATTGAATGTTGTTACTCGGTTAAGTCCTGGGGCCATAACCAAAATGACAGGTGACGCGCAAAGTCAGTTAGCAAAGTGTCTTATGAATTGAATAAAGTTGTTGTCTGTGGGAACATTGAGATCATCCATAAATATTTGTACGTTTCAGTTTAGTTTGCAGTGTACTGCACTTCATGTGCAGTTGGCAAGTTTTTGTGTTTTATACTGTTGTTCTAAATTCAGAACAGTTTATGTGGATTTCTTCTTCAGGCTAAAGTATATGAGCTGGCAGTCTTAATTCCTTGTTAATTGACAAAGTAATAAACACAAATTCGTAGGAAAGCTATTGTGTCACTTTGTGTGTCAGGCAGAGAGCAGCAAAGTTTCCGGTCTAGTTTTCAGTAAGATGCTACACGTGATTCCAGTCTCCCTATTACAAGTTCATTTTCCATCAAAATTTTATTTTGTTATATTAGGGTAAAAACCTTGCATAGTTTATCTAGAAAAATAGTTTTAGTTAGATTTTAACTTTGCTTTTTGCCTGTCCTCAGAATTAGGGCTCTACAATACATGTTATTGCAGCTGTGCTCTTCATGTGATAGCTTTAACTGTGAAATATTGACTTTTTTCCCTATAGTAAACAAGACCCCCCTGGATCCCATGGGTCCAAAGAGGTGAAAGGCAAAACGCACACATACTATCAGGTCTTGATAGACACCAGGGACTGCCCTCATATAGTGAGTAACCTATCTCACTGCCTTCCCATTTTTTGTTTTTACTGAAGCTTGGCTTGTATTGTCAGAAGAGGAGGCTTTGTAAATGCAGTTTGGGCGCTGACGGGTTGATTTTGACTGCTTTTGACAGTCCCAGCGCTCTCAGACAGAAGCAGTGACGTTCCTGGCCAACCATGATGACAGCAGAGCTCTCTATGCCATTCCAGGTGAGGAGGAGTTGGACAGCTGCTCGTTATGATGTAACAAAGCCTACACCTATTTCTGGCTCTGATCACTGCACCCTATGCACATGGGTCAAGGGCTCTGCTAATCATTCCCACAACCTTAACTAGTTAGCCATTTAAGCATGTCTCGACTGGTTCAACTGATGCACTGCTCTTGTTGCTATGTCTTTATGAGTGGAGGTAAAAGTGGATGTTCTAATTAAAAGTAATTAGATGCCTGAGACCTGAATAGCACAATTCAGAATGAAATTGATTGTGAATTATATAAACTGTCATGAGCAATACTGAGGTAGGGTAGCCAAGAAACAGCCTGGCCTTATTCAAAAAGCTAAATGACTTAAATTAGATTTGTCTATTTAGTGTGCTTATGCCAGCAATTTGAGGCTTCATGTAATGCTATCCACACAGGTCTGTTTTTCATTCTCAGTGCCCCTTTACTTAGGATTTAAGACACTCTTTGAATGCACAGTCTTGGTGTGATGTTCTGTTTTTTTTTATTTCAGGTCTGGACTATGTTGGTCATGAAGACATCCTGCCCTACAACTCTACAGAGCAGGTCCCCATTCAGCATGAGCTCTTTGAGCGGTTCCTCATGTACGACCCGGCCAAAAGTAATAACCCACTTGTCTGTCTAAACACCATTCAAACTTGCACTGTAACAGGTTGATTCTGATGCTGTTTTGCCACCTTGGAACCTTCTTCCAGATCCCCCTTTCAGTGCAAGAGACACCCTGCAGGCGTGGCAAGAGAAGAACCATCCCTGGCTGGAGCTGTCAGATGTACACCGGGAGACCACAGAGAACATCCGCGTCACAGTTATTCCTTTCTATATGGGCATGAGGGTGAGAGCTGCAAATAGTCACATTGCACATACAGCTACAGCATGCAAGTACAGAAAAGTATGCAGATTGATCAAGCAGAAATGTATGCAGAGTGATCGAGCAGAAATGTTTGAAGCCATGTACTCTTCCAGTTTTGCTGAAATTGAACAATGAATTTTTAATATGTTAGGCTTGTCTAACAAGCCTAACACATTTTTTTAGTGACTAAAAAAAAGAAAAAAAACAGCATTTATGTTTAATCAGTATTTATGGTTCAGTTTTGAGTTGCCTTAAACACAGCTTTCTCATTCACATGCACTGTATTTAAATCAGCAGCCATACATGGTCAAACTTGATAATCATGGGAGGTGGCTGTTGCCTGTTAGTTTGCTTGTCGACTTTAATGGTTATCGAGACAACGCGGAGATTAGGCGTGTTTGACATTACATTGTCTTTCTGTTGTGATTTCTTGGCCATTTTAATCTTACAAAACACCACATAGCACAATTGTGTCCATATTTCAAATTCATCTTCTCTATTCACAGGAAGCTCAAAACTCCCATGTTTATTGGGTAAGTAAAGGTTTAAAACTTGTTTGTACTCAAAATACTGTGAAGAGTTATGTTCAAATCACCTTGACATAATGTTAAGTACATATTGTGGGTTTACAGGCCTTATCATTACTGATTCGCACAGTGTGTACGAGTGGTTGTGTAATAAAGTGTGTGTGTGTTAGTGGCGATATTGCATCCGTCTGGAGAACATGGGCGATGAGGTGGTCCAACTGAGAGAGAGGCACTGGAGGATCTTTAGCCTCTCTGGCACCTTGGAAACGGTCAGGGGAAGAGGAGTAGTTGGCAGGGTGAGTAGACATGTGAGGCAACTCAAAACGTCCTGAGAAGTGTGTGTGTGTGTGTGTGTGTGGGCCCTCTAGTGCTGACGGGATTGTTTGTGCTGCCCCCTCTGCAGGAGCCTGTGCTGTCGAAGGAGCAGCCAGCATTTCAGTATAGCAGTCACGTTTCTTTGCAAGCACCAAGTGGACACATGTGGTGAGTTAAGACTTAAGGGGCATGCCCAGTTGATTGTTTTTAATGAGCCTGTTGTAGATTAAAGTAGAGATTTTGTTCACTACTTGTTCACACTTGTACACACTTGTTAAGTACCCAAAACCTGTAATTAGGAATTTAAATGGGCAGTAATCTAATGAATTAGAGAAAAAGTAGAATGTGAAAACTAAAGATAAAACCTATCTATTAAAAATAAAAACTATACACAAAAAATAAAAAAGTATCCATGCTATCAACCTTGAATCATTAGATTTAAATTATGTAATATGTGTGCAAAAATGTTCACTGTTGAACTTCTAAGACTTGCAATCAGGAATTGAACAGTAGAATTGGCAATAAACTTAGAAATTGGACCAAAATTAGATTATTCACATTCAAAATAAAAAGTACCCATGTTGACTTGCAGTATGATTAGATTTAAATGATGTGCAATGTGTGCAAAATTGTCCTCCAGCTGTTATGAAATCTTGTCAGCCGCTGTGGAGAAACTATTTGTTTTAGCTCATTGTTTAGAGTGCATACTTTGAATGTGAAAGTAAAGTAAAGTTAACTAAAGTTCATCCAAGTGTCACAGACTCACAATGTGGGGGTTAGGAATTGAACCTGGGCCATCCGGTCATCAGTCAAGTGACATAGCCACTGCTTCACCCCTGCTTGTGTTTGAATGGGTATCATGTGGGTGGGCTTTGAGTTTTGAGACTCTTGTATTTTTGTTTCGTTTTTCCCATTGGATCATAAAAGTTCAGGCCGGATGCATTGACTTTGGCAAAACTGACAATTCACAGGATGCGCAGTGATAGCAATGCTATGAAGTGACAATGGAATGAGGATTAAGTGTCTGCTTTTTGATCTTTTGTGCACAGGGGAACATTTCGCATCGAGAGGACGGACGGCTCCCACTTTGACGTGCGCATTCCACCCTTCTCCCTGGAGAGCAACAAGGATGACAAAGCGCCCCCTGCTGGCTATTCTTTTTGACCCAGCTCTTAACACACAGCGCCCACACCTGCAGCCACAAACAGTAGTCAATGCAGACTCCTCTCCCTTATCTGTTGCTCCAGCAGGGATTCACTGATATAAAATTTCACAGTGTTTGCCCTTGATCTTTAAGTAATCTTTGGTTCAAGATTTTCAGTGGTGACAGAACTCTCCTGCACTGTTAGCCATGGCTTATCGCACCTTGATACTTTTCAAAGAACAGTGGGAAGTTTGTGCTGTCGTTGAGGTTCCAGTTTATGGGATCTTTAGCTGATGTCCTGATGGTCACTTTGAGCTAGAGACGGGTTGAAAGATGAAGCACACTGGACAGATCTGGACCTTTGGGCAGCCTTAGGAATATACTTAAGCAAGAAGCAAGAATTCTTGGTGGTTCCTCAGTTTATGTTTTGTCAGAAAAGCAGACTGATCTTTATAAGAGCTTTTTTAGTGAAATGCTGATGTTCTGAGTGGCTGTGTTTTGGAGGTCCTTCACCCACAGAATATAGAACCAGTGGGTTGGTTTGGAATAGAGTGACAGCTGCACAGTTATGGATGTGAGTTACCATGTCCTCAAGTGTAGTTGTTTGAAAGATTTGTGCCACTTTGCGAGTTTTTTTTTTTTTTTTTTTAAATCAGAACTTAATTTGAATAAATGAATGCCTGAAATGGGTCATCAATGTACTGTAAATACGGTTGTAAAGGCAAAAAATAAACTGCATTTTGAAAATACTCCATATGTCAAAGGGTCTTAACTTGCAGCATTATGTGGTTTTATTACTTTGTCTGAATAGACAAAGTAATAAAACACTGTTACGTCCTGAAAAACACGGCACTAGACCGATAAAGAATATTAGAGCGACATTCTCGGTCTCGTTTTGTATCAGTGGAGCGGATAGTTTTCCATCTATCGTACACTAGATGTCAGTGTGATGTCGAGATCAGGGAGCGCAGGAAAATAATGCATGATTCACTTCAATTCATTATAAATACCGAACTCATCACGAATATTTTTAGCAGGTTATGTTACTGCCGTCATCACTTTTTGCAATGTTATTCAAGAAACCGTGTTAACCTAGTCGAATGTATAACCTGTAAGTGCCATGGTCGTCTATATGTTTTTCTTAATTCTGTGAAAGAATTATCCAAATCCGTTTTCGTTTTCGGATCCATTACAGATCTTCTCCCCTCACGATTGATTTTATTACATTCTAAAAGGACTGTCCACTTATGTTAACAAACGGGACGACAGAACGAAAACAGTCTGACCGGACATCTTAACTGAGGACCTAAAGATGTTGCGGTTGGGCCAACCCCTCCCATCGTTGTGCGCGGAAAAGCGCACACGCTCGTGCTCTTTACGCATCGGTTTGGTTCAGCGTTTCCTATAAAATTCACTTTCATCGGAGGACACCTACAATGCAGCCTCGAATCTTGTCCTGTCTTTCAAGTGGTGCACAAGGATACCCTAATGAGATCATTACACTGGGTAGAGAAGCCTAGTATGGGCGACTGCGGATTCGTTGTTTGAAGGAGAGACGAAACACTAAGGAATACAGTCATTCATATTGGAGTGTGCTGCAGGACTGGTAAACAAACGAAGTCTGTGTCGATGATGGGAGATATTGCGCAGGGACTGGCAAGTGTAAACATACAGACGATATAAACATTGGCAGGTCTTTTTCGCCGTTACCTCCATTTCCTCTATTTGCCGCAGAGACAAAACGTGGATTTGGTTTCATAAGAAACACCTGATAAAAGAAATAGCAAGAAATAGCTTATTAGACTACGCGGAGTGCAGGGGTGTTTTGCAGTTAATTGCAACACAAGGAGATGCATGCATTTTACGGTGTGGAACCTCATCTCATGCAGGGAAGTTGGTGTTTTAATTGCAGACAGAGTTTCCACATAGCCAATCTACTTTAGTCTGGCTAGGCTGCAGGCATCTGCGTCCGAGGTGTTCCCTCGGTGCCTGTGCGACTGAAGTTTAATCGCATCTTCCACAGCACGACGCAACCTATTTTGTAAAGATTCCATCGTTCTACTAGAAATGGCATAAGCCTACTGGCGTGATTTTTTTGGTTGGAGCAAGAGCTGTTTCTTCGAGATAAGACGTGAGTGTTTTCGAAAGAAGGATAACTTAAAAAAAAACTTCTAGCTCACAAAGAGTCCGGGCGGTTATGGGCGTATACCCAGTTTTTCCCGTCACTTGACGCACGACCTTTTAGCGACAGTCGCGTGGACGCCTGTAGGTGTGTGCTCAGCTTTGGAAAAATGTCCCAGAGCTTTGTGTTTATCTCCTTTACAGACATCTTTACATGCAGCGATCCGGAGTGATGTTACATACACCAACTTCAATTTTGGAGTTTTCTTCTCCTAACTCTGGCCTTTTGTGGTAGTCAGAAAATCTGAATGACTTTCAGACTAAAGTCTAATATGATAAATTTATAAATGGGCGTTACCGTTAGTGGTGCCAAGTTAGCATGAATCTTGGAAGAGGTCGCAGACTACACTAAGACAAAGCATGGGAGCAAAACAGACAAAGGGGGCTGAGGCTGGCCCAAGCCCTCATCACGGTTGGAAACGGACACCGACTAAGGAACGGAACGATTTATTCGCCTCGTTCATGTTAAGGTCAGGGGACAGACTGAGCCGAAGCGGGACCCCTCCTCCTTACCAGCGACGTATCGGGATGATTCAGGAGATGATGACAATGGCAAAGCAAGGAAAACAAGACGAGGCAACAGAGATGCTGAAGACACTCCGACAGGTATGGTGGTGCAGACCATAGCCTACTCACCCTGTGTGTTTAAATCTGAACCCTCTCCAAACACTTCGCTCAGCATCCGTCAACCCTCATTGAAATGCCCTCTGGAGCTGTCACTCCAGTCTTTTTGTAATTAGAGGTAGGCCTAAGCCTAATCATTGTGCTGCCACAAGGCTTTCTAAAAGACAGGACACACTTTCAGCAAATCAATTAAACCAGGACTGAGCCTTGTTGGAAAACTGTGCAGTTTGCATTGTTTGGTTTTATAGACTGGCTTTGCAACTGAGTCATCAACGTTTTCCTTTGCCATTGAACATTCAAAGATAGTGCCTGGGACCCACAGGTCGAAAAACATGGCCACTGATGATGCCTCAGTGAGCACCACCTTTGCCACTAAAAATGCTGATAGTTCTTCCTCCCCAGAGCTTGGTTCCCTCTTGCCTGTAATGTGATCAGACCCTCGCTGCCAGTGACATTGTGGGCCTCTGTTTCAGTGAGACCAGAGGGCACTGAAGCAGAGGTCAAAGAAAAAAGCCTCTCTGACAGAGAGTCCTCATTAACATGCCTCAATGTTCTCATGAGTAGAGGATGAACTTTGAGGGATAAACTGCCATTAGGTCATCTCAATGACTTAATAGACTGGTGGAGAGTTCCCATGTCTGATTGCTGAATCTTTACCTCAGGATATTCTGAGTGTGAGTGTGTGTGTGTGTGGACAGATGCTCCATCCACTGCCTTTCTATGCGCCTGGCACAGATGCCCTCAGGCCCATGCTGTTGATACAATTAGAGGAGCTGTGCGATTTATTACTCGTCCACGGTCCACAATGCCATGAGTGATTGATGGAGCAAACAGCGGCGGACAGAGAGACAGGCGGACCTGAGAGACAGAGGGCCTGCAAACAGGTGAAGGCACCTCTGAGAGAGATAGAGAGAGAGAGAGACTGCTGTCAGTGGCTGGGCGATGGAAGAGGTTAAGAGTTCTATTCACAGCAATGTCTTCCAGGAATGTGCTCAGATTGTGGTGGAAGTCGGGCATATTGTGTGGAAGCATGTTTAAGTGGGTCAGTATTGTTGGCTAAGTCCCCAAGCAACGCTGAGCTATAAATGAGTATGGCTTTAGTCATTCAGACCAGAGCTCTTGCAGAGTCGTTGGGCTGTAGTGTGGGTTTGTAGTGTAGTGTTTCAGGCTGTTTGGTGTTCGCACGACTACTATGTGTTTCAGTCCACCAGTGCTTGTTTCTGTGTCCCCATAGCACTTGAATGTAATATCACTTTTCGATACAAATGTCTCTCAGGCAAAGATTTGCTGGGCATTTGAGGGGATCGAGTTCCTTTTCCTCTCAGGGATTTTCTCTCATGAAATTTCCTGCCCATTATGATCAGGGATCAGAGGTCCAGTCAAGAGAAGATAGCCGATGCAAATCTGTAATCCCTTTGAGTGGCAAGAAACTGATTCTAGTACTAGGAGGCATTATTGTGGCATCAGAACAGTTAGGAACATTCCAAGAACAGGGTTGTTTGGAGTAAGAAGGACATGTAGCTTCACTAAAAATGTTTTTTTTTTTTTTTTTAAAACAGACAGACGGTATGATCCTGCATATGGTGATTCCAGTCAGCCAGTGACTGGGTTTCTGAATGAAGGCAGTGAAGAGGAGAGAGAGAGAGGGAGAGGGAGGAGAGATGAACACATCCTTTGTCCATTGGCAGCCAGGTGCATGTTGTTGCTCAGAGACCACTGAAAAAAAAAGCGATGGCTCTTTGATTAAATGGGAATTGATTAATTAGGGTGCAGCTCCTGAGCACTGATGTGGCAACAGCTTTTTTCACTTCCCATCAGTGAGTGCATCCCTATTTCCACAGCTTTGATGTGGCGTTGAGACGCTTCTGCGCGGCTAGAATGTGTATGGCACACGCTTTGTGCGTGTAACAGTCTTGTACCCTCCCAACACAGCCCTCTGTTCAAAGAGTCACCATTGAGAACCTCCCTGTGTTATACATCCATGTATATTTGATGTCAAGGCATATTAAATATGCATGCATTATCTTTTGCCAGATAAAGTCTTGAATCAACGTATTGCTCCTGTCTTAGTCTACACACACCATTCATTTCTTCTCTAGTAACCTTAAAGAGCATCCGCCTCTCCTGGCAACATTCCTACTTAACTGATAACTAACAACAGGTTTAGCAGACCTGTTGCTTTGCAGACGTCAGACTGTGGGTGACTCGAAACTAGTTCTTTGTGGTGGCTGATTTTATGACGCTTGGAGGATTTGCTGTCGTGATGCACTCCCACAGATATAAACCCAGCTGTTATAAGCACATATCAGATCTTCTGACATGCTGTGGAAGTCGTTATTTGCATTTGTATGCAGTTTCCAAAGAATAACACAGCCAATGCAGCTGGATATGTATGTAATTTAGTAGACACTTCCCTGTGAATAGTGTGCATCACTGGGAGTGCCCTGAAACATCACATTGAATTCTACTGTTAGTTTTTAAGACCCCACAAAACACACCTGTCAACATGATTATGGTCATGTTCATCATTTCCAGCTCTAATACTAATCCTTCTGCCATTTAAATTATATTTATTATATATAAATGGTTATTAATACCCATTGTGTACTCAGCTTACTTGTTTTCTGTTTTATTCTGTGTCTGTAAGAATGAGATGGGAATCTGTTGGCAGTGTCAGCTACTGCCTACGCTATAAAATCTCCACCTCTGTGCAGATGGACACAGTGTTCTGACACCGTGTTACAGCCTGTGTCTTCTGCTCTCCCTGTGAAGGATTTAGGAATGGAGTCCACATCTCTGGATGATGTCCTGTATCGATACGCCAGCTTCCGCAACCTGGTGGATCCCATCACCCATGACCTGATCATCAGCCTGGCTAAATACATCCACTGCCCTAAAACGGTAATGGATGACACAAGAACACACACATGCACATGTTTACATGCACAGACAATATTTTCTCTTAAGTGAATTCCGTTAAGCATCATTGTTAACACAGATATAAGCTAATTGTCATTTAAATGTGCAGGCTTGACTTCCAGGGTTTCACAGTGGAACTCCTTAAGGCTTTAACTGGGTGATTTGCTGACTAGAATGATAACTGCTGTTTTCCGGTGCATAGTTGCTGAATGACAATCAAGGGGGCTCCTGCCCTCAGCAGTAGCGCTGATGGGGCGAAAGCTGAATTGGTGACATTTTTGACAGGAAATGACAAGGTCAAAAATACCTCTTTATATTAAATGGCAACCGTATGGAAGTGAGTGCAAATGCCATGGGGCGTGTGGGTTTTCATTGTGTCCCATTCGGTCCTGTTGTCTGAAAGACCTGCCTGTTATGCTTCCTTTTGAGTCAATGCAATGCCGTCTACGGCACCTTTTAAACATTACTGTAAATACGCTAAGTAAACACTATGTGCACACTATGTGCCTTATGTGACTGCATGACATTTCTAAAGATCAAGGATAAAATCTATAAATGTCACATGAAGAAGCCTTCAGAATCCCTATCGATAGACAAATATGATTTGTTATCCAGTTTATTATATCCACTTATTTGTGAAATGAAGGAGGAGACAGATTGATCATACCCAGAAATACAGACAGTTGTTAAAGGGACAGAGGAGAAGAGCCAGAGAAAGGGATGAGAGAGGGAGAGAGCCAGAGAGGGTGAGGCAGAGGCAAAGCAGGGAGTGGGAGAGAGAGAGAGAGAGTGAGAGAAGAGGGCAGACAGAGCTCACAGCCATGCTGTGCTAACAGATGAGTCACTCAAAGCCCTGGCAGTTCTCAGAGAAGGTTGCTGCTGCTGCTGTTTAGTGGAGCAGGACTGGTATTCACACACACACACACACACACACACACACACACATGCACACACACACACACACACACACACACATGCACACACACAAACACTCATGCATGCACACACACACAAACACACGTGTTCAAACTTGAAGGGAAATACAAACACACATACATACCTAAACACACACACACAAAACTGATGCAGACACATGCACTCACACACACACCTTTCCACTGAAATCTCTCTCCCACAAAAAAATTATGCATGCAAATACACACACACACACACACACACACGCACACATACACACACACACATTTCCACTAAAATCTTTCCCACACAAGCTCTGTGTGTGTATGCATCCATGTGTGTATGTCTGTCTCTGTGTCAGTTTGACGCTGCTCCCTGATCCCTGTCGCACGGTGCCGAGTGTGTGATTACTCTGCCAGGGGAGTGTGTGTCTGACTGCAGGGAAACTCTGAGCAGGAGGTGACCAGCCATGTGTTACACACACACACACGCGCGCACACACCACACACACACACACACACACACACACACAATCTGCTGGATGGCCCTGGTTCCCACATGCTGTCTCCTCCCAGCGCTCCTGCTGCTGGTGGCCCTGAGTTAATTATATTTCTCATGGTGTGTCCATGTTGTGTCCTGGAATAGCTTTAGAAATGATATTTTGTAGGTTTGATCGTTCTCTCACACACAGTTCCATTGCATTAGCTCTCTTGTGTGAAATGGGAAAAAAAAATGCACAGACATGATGTGGTGTAGTATGTCATCTTCCATGAGGGGTATGGATGTGCATGGGGCATGAGGGGTATGGATGTGCATGGGGCATGAGGGGTATGGATGTGCATGGGGCACGTTGGAGAGCGATAGTCATGGCTTTCTCTGATGATTTGCCTACATATCTTTCGTATTTTATAGATTACCCATGCGTAGAACAAAGTCGGTCTTTGAGTACAATGAAACGAGTATTCACTTTGAGCAGTAGAGAGGAAGAGCGGGCGTGTGTGTGTGTGTGTGTGGATGTGTGTGTGTGTGTGTGTGTGTGTGGATGTGTGTGGATGTGTGTGTGTGTGTGTGTGTGTGTGGATGTGTGTGTGTGTGTGGATGTGTGTGTGTCTGTCTGACTGTGTTGTGAGGGCTGGATGAAGCAATAGAGAGCGAGAAAGAAGGAAAAAAGAGAGGGGTTTATATGGCAGATGGATATTTATGAAACATTGCATTGTACCATGAGAATGAATTATGCTCAGATTCGATAGGCTGCTCTCTCTCTCTCTCTCCCACACACACCGTCAAACACACATACACGCGCAAACACACTCATACACAGCCAAACACAAACACACAAGAAGAGAAATATTTGTTAGGGTCTTATCCAGCCTCCTTGACTGCATAATAAATAATGTTTATGGCTTGACGTGAACGAGCTGACACACGAGCAGAAGGATGATTCCTGTGCCTGTGTCTGCGTTCCGTCACTGATGCCCTCAGAGTGCTTAGCACAAGCACACCGCGAGCCAGCCAACCCCAGTGCCCCAGCTCCTGCCACTCCTTCAACCCTCAGCTCCTGTGAAAGTGCTCTCAGTGTGTGTGTGTGTTTGTGTGTGTGTGTGTGTGTGTGTGTATGTGTGAGTTGATGTGTCTGTGTGTGTGTCTGTAGTGTATCCATGAGCCTTTCTGTAAGCATGCAGGATTGATTTGTTGTGTGACCAGCGATGAATGGACTGTGGGAATTAATGGAGATCTTGGTGCAGGGACTGGCAGTGCAGCTCACAGCTGCCCACATGCATTCTAATGTAGGTGTGTGGTTGTGTAAGGGAGGAACTCGACTGCGTGTGTGTGTCTGTGTGTGTGTGTGTATGTATGTATGTGTGTGTATGTGGCGGGGGCATTTAGATGTCTTGCCAGGGCCAGCCAGTCTTTTGTTGTAAAGAGTAAAGGGGGGGGGGGGAGTTAGAGAGGGTTAGCCAGGAATGGAGACTGACCAAAGATCATTGAATACTGACCAAGATAGAGCATAGTATGTTACAATGGGAGCCAACATGAATAGTTCCAGTCTGCATAAGTGGGAGTGTCACATAACAACTCAACATAAACTTTTCAATGATCTTCTGTATCAATGTATGAGAGTCCAACTCTGGGGAGAAGGTTGAAGGCGGATTTTTCCCCTCTCCCCCCTGCAAAAATAGGACATGGAACTTAACAAACGTTTGTGTCTCTCGCTCCTCTTTTACGCTCTCCACTCTGACACTGTTTGGCACGACACCTCCCAGGGATCGTTGCGCTGCTGTCATGACGTTTGCGTGGGGAAATGAAGTGTTTGCGCTGCCGGGCTCATCGTGTCACTTGATCTCCTGTCAGTGCTCATTAACCTGCTCTGTCCGCTGTGTGATAGACACACTCTCGCCCCCTTACATACGCACGCACGCACGCATGCACGCACGCACGCACGCACGCATGCACACTCACAGAGTACACACACAGTGCTGCTTCTGTTTCTAGCCTCCGACTTCTCTTTTAGTCACCCCCCCCCTCTTTCTCAGTTATTTAGTGTGTTTTTGTTATGTTGTCTTTCTGCATCTGTGTGGGGCTCTCATCTCGGTGCTGTCTAGTCTGTTTTCACATGTGTGTATTAGCTGTCTGTCTCCCACGCTCCCTCTTTTTCCCTTGTGTGTGTGTATTCTTTCCTTTTCCCTTGTGTGTGTGTGTGTGTGTGTGTGGGTTCTTTTTCTCTTGTGTGTGTATGTATATGTGTCTGTTGAGGGGGAGGATAAGGAGATGGCTTGAGAAGCTCAGCATTTGTGTTCAAATTTTATTGCCTTTCTCTCTCTCTCTCTTCCTCCCTCTCTCTCTCTTTCTCTCTCTCTCTCTCTCTGTCTCTAACTTGTAGGAGGGCGACTCGCTGGGAGCCATGGAGAAGGTGTGTCGGCAGCTGACGTACCACCTGAGCCCACACTCCCACTGGAGGCGGCAGGGCCTGCTGAAGAGGAAGCCTCAGGCCTGGTGAGTACTGTAAGCGGACTGATGGCATAGGCGGTGCTGGGTGGTGGCCGGTGGTTGGGGACACCTGCGTGTCACATGGCCAGGGCACAGAACCACAGAGTGGGCATCTGCTCCCTCCTAGGAGTCCCGGGAGCCTGGGCAGGAGCGCCATTCTTCGTACTGCAGCAGAGTGCCTGGCGAGTGCCAGCCGGAGTAACCCACTGCCAGGGTCACCGTTCAATCAGGCAGTCCAAAAAAAAAAAGAAAGTAAGAAAATAATAAATAAATGAATAAATAAGAAGACAAGCCACTGCTCCTGTAGCAAATGTGCTTCCGCTCCTCTGTCACAATCAAAATCCCTTAATAGACATGACTTTACAAGAGAAAAAAAAAATCACTAATCCAACATAATTGAATTGATGTAGGCTTTTTTGCACACACGGGGATTCAGGCCTTCTTTCATTAATTAAAGTGATTAGTTCTTCTGAAATAAAAGTGTTTTTTTTTTTTTTTTGGCTTCTCCGGGGGAGCAGTCGAACTGAATCATCAGTCTCAGTCTCCTCTCTCTCCATCTCTCCACTTGTCCACCTCCACTGCAACCGCGCCCCCCCAAGACTGTCAGTGCAGTCAGCACCGAGAAACTAATGAGCAAGTGAAAAGCCACTGCGTCATTACTGAATCGGGCTTCCCGAGGCTCCCGGGAGGTGATGTTGGTGTTGGTGGTGTTGGTGGTGTTGGCGGTGGTGGTGGTTGGTGTTTTTTTATGAGTCAGGCTCGGTTGGCTGTGTCAGCGCCACTTCCGCACACAAAGCGCCTTATTTCATTATTTCTGAACGGCTGCCATCTCGCTCCTATCGATGAATAAGAGCTGTGTTTACTCAACTAAATGAATCAGGCCACGCTGGTGGCTTCCCAAGGCCTGGGCTCTCCTCTCCTCTGCTCTGCAGCAGACCACTGCTGCCATTCTGACAACTCTCTACTATGCGTTCAGACTGCTTTTTGTGCCTCTTTCACTGTGGTCTTTGTTGATAATTGTGTGTGTGTGTGTGTATCTTTGTGTGTAAGTGTGTGAGTGTGTGTCAGTGAGGGAAAGAGTCTGTATGCATGTGTCAAAATGTGTGCATCTGTGTGTGGTATTGAGAGAAAGAGTATGTATGTGTGTGTGTGTGAGAGAGTTAGTGAGAGTATTGATGCATATGATGGCAATGTGCAGCATGCAAAGCCTATTTATAGACAGCCGAGTTGGTGTGACAGTCTGGAGTGGAAGCGCTGGAGTGCTCTGAGCTGGTTTCCGTGGTGCTGAAGCCCCACCGCCTCTGCTGCTGAAGCCCCCATGGCCGCGTTGGGGAATGCAGGGATCAGAACCCTGTGTGTTCCAGAACGTTCCTCTCTCATCCCCCCTGCATTCCTCCCGTAGCCCGAGATTGTTTCCACCATGTAATCAAGCTGGAATGTCAGGACATCATCGTTCCTATTGCAGTGCTGCACGAACCTGGTTTATTGTTGTCTTTTTTTAGAGGGGTGGAGGAGGGGAGGGCTGCATTGTTTTCTCTCTGTGGAGCTCTTTTTTTTTTTTTTTTTTTTGGTATTCAATAATGTCAGTTAATTCATTAATTCAATTCATGTGTATTTTTGTATTTGCTGGTGCTGTGTTCCAGTTAGTCCATCAGGGACAGGTTGTTCTGATGAGGAAAGCACTGCCACAGTGCCTTGCTGTGAGGACCTCTTGCACTGCACTTTATTGCTGCCCTTATCTGCCAACCCCTCACCGCTTCTGATTGGCCGTAATCTCCAGTCCCCAAGCAACCAAGGATCTAATGGTGAATTAAGATGTTGCGCTGAACGTTGGGCTAACAGCAGTAACTAATTTGAATGCATGACACAGTAAGGCTCTGCAATGAAACTGTGTGTGCCGATTATTGCTAATTATTGTTTGCTGGAGGATATAAGAAGGGGTATCATGGTCATCTCAGGCAGACATTTTCTGACTGGCTAGAAGTGTTTGTTCTTTAAGATGCATTTCAAGATACAATTCCCAGTCAGCATGTTATACTGGAGGATAGGAAGGTCCTATTTTCTAACGTAAAAAGCAAGATGCATGTGTCCACATTCCAGAGTCTCTGTGTAACAGATAGGGTGTGGCCTGGCCTGGCCCAGCACTGGGGCTGAAGTCACACACGCACACACATATACACATAAACTCTCTCTCTCTCTCTTTCTTTCTTTCTCTCTCTCTCGTGCCTTCATCCTTTTCTACTCTCAGCCTCTTCACTGACAATGACTCACTTCCATTAATCTGTTTTGGCACTGTTTCAGTAGAGCAGCTAATTAGCGAGGAGCCAGATCCACTCGAGAGAAGGGCTCTCCTGGCCATCGTCTGCGCCGAGTCAAGCGATGGCTTCTTGGTGACCTTTGCGCGCTCGGCGCTGTGCTGGTACTCACGGGGGCGTGCGCATATCAGCCAGAGGTGCCCCATTTTCCTCTCAGGCCAGCCTGCGATTGCAATTACCTTGCTGCTGATGCAGTAGGAGGTGGAAACTCTTCTATATCCACTGGATGAGTTTGTCAGAAAAAAAAAAACAAGTGACCCAGTTTCATTGCCATCAATTATATGAGGGTGAATTTTGTCTTGACATTTTTTTTATTTCGAAAAGAAAGGCTGTTGGGTTGGTGTGGATTTGTCATTTTTATGTGCATATTTCAGCTGACATTAGAGCTGACGTGGTCCAAGAGGGAAATGTCTCAAAGTTAGTATTTCCTGAAAGTACTCCAAGGCCAGGGTGGATTTGATTTCCACAAAGAGATGGGGAAAAGTGAATATTTTGTAGTTCAGAAGCTTCAACTAAGTCATCTTCCATGCATTTACCATTGAAATTTGTCTAACTTTAAACTGTAATGGGTTTAAATTAGTGTAACTAAATTGGACTGTAAAAAGGAGACAACAGAACTCCAGAGCCTCGGTTCTATTTGACACTCGTTTTGCAAGAACGCTTGCTAGGTTGCCTCATAACACAGTAAATTAATTACACGTATGAATTATTTTATTTACAGTTGACAACACAATTAACTCATACACATTCAACACATTTAACAATTCACACTGAATTGTCTGAAGGGAGTTTATATACAACGTGGCCTAAACCTTCAAAAGTAACCACACCGTCTTGTAACATGAAGGAACCTTGAGCAGAGAAAGTGTGTGTGTATGTATGTGTGCGCGTGCATGTGAGAAAACAAGAGAAGAAAGAGAGAGGAAAAGACCGCTAAATTTGAACCTTACTGTGTAGCTTCTTTGCACACCAGCAGATGTTACTTAGATAATATGTACAGTACCTCCAGATGAGTGTGAAGTTACTTGGCACAAAAACTTGTCGGAAGGAATTTGTCAGTTATAGCCTACATGTGTGAACTTATAGTTTGATTACACATAGGCAAATTGTTTGTAAAAGTTAACAACTGTAGTACATATTGTTAATGGGTATTTGATGTCAAATGACACTAAGTGACTAATCTGTTTGGGTCATGGCTGTGTGCAAGACAGCGAGTGTGTGTGTGTGTGAGTGTGAGCAAAAGTCGAGCAGGTGACGGGTGTGTTGTTTTGGAGCACATGGCGTTTGGTTCCTGTCTGTCTGCTCCCGCTTGGCTGCACTGGGATTTGGTTTCCCGTCTCAGCAGCTGCCTGTGCGGCCCCATCTGCCGTCAGGCCGGCTCAGACAGGAGACGAGTGGGACAGGAGATGTGCTGTCAATAACGCGCGGGCCAGGAGAGCCAGGAGGACCCTGCCGCTCTAGCTCAGGTCTCTCAGTACCAGATGACTCGCTGGTGGCAATACTGCCCCCCACAACCCCATCACCACCAGCCCTCCCCCAGCTTTGATCGAATGTCTTGTCCTTTAGTGCAGTTTTGATTGTTTTGACTTTTGTTTTTTGTCTGTATTCATTACTTAACCAGTCTGAGAGACATTTTGGAAAGGGCACGAATCTCTCTCTCTCTCTTTTTCTCTCTTTCTCTCTCTATCTTTCCGTCTCGTTCTTTCTTTCTTTGTGAGTGTGCTTCACTTAATATGAAAATAATTTTGTAACTCTGGGTGGAGAACAGGCCACGCACTCTTGAGCATGACATAAGGCTTAAAATATACATATTGTTCTCAGCCCAGAAATGGGCGAACAAAAATGTGAGACCTAACATAGAGGTGTTTTGTGTGCACGTGTTTGTGTGTGTGTGTTTGAGTGTGTGATGTGAGAGAGGATGAAATAGAAGTCAGAGAAGGGTGTGTGCGTGTGCGTGCGTCTGTGCGTGCTTCCGTGCCTCTGCACGTGTGTGCGAGCTTGCGTGTGTGCGTTGTGGGGCTGTAATGCTGTCATCTCTGAAGCATGTCTAGGGGTTCTCTCACGTGCTCTCGCTCTCTCTATGTCCAAGTCATCCAAGCACTCCACTGGCAGTGCTTTCCATATGGACCTTGTTCTCTGTGTCTTTATTTGCAAGAACCCCTGCATCGCTCTATCCATTTCAGCTGTGTGTCTCTCTCTCTGTTCTCTGCATGAACTCTGATGTCAGGCCAAACTGTGAGATTGATGCTGCAAGTCTGAATCAATAGTTTTCCGTCTCACCTGCTGTTGTGTTACCCGGCTGCAGCACAGAGGTGCTCATCAGTAGACACAGGGTCTCCTTCCATCTGAACTCATTTACTCCAAAAAAAGGTGCTGTTAAGGTGTGTGTCTCTGTCTGTGTGTCTCTCTGTGTGTGCACGTGTATGCGTAGGTAGAAATGTGGGATTCTTATTTGTTATCATCAGACACCAGTTATAGCGCCTGCAGCAGTTTGCACCTCTGTGTGACTGAAGTAATATTTAATAGATAGGAGACTGAACTGAATTTCAAATAGATGTACATTCGAGGCCAACCTCATTTAATAGTTTGTTACTTTTGACTCCTTACATACAATATTCATAAAAATGTTTGTGTTGGCTGTGAGCTATGTCCTGTCAAATCATTCACACTAAACAGATAGATAGACATTACTGCTTGACTGCCTAACCAACAACCTAATAAATAAATTTAATAAATTAAACACTGATGTTTCCCTCAGAAAGACACTGACTATCTCTCGTTAATAGTGATCAGTTTTCTCGTTGTGTCTGTGCAGAAGGTATTCATGGCAGTGAGTGGAACACAACAGTTATTAATATCCAGACTTGTCTCCTCTTCACCCCCCCCCTCGAAAGAGCGAACACAATACTGGTGGAAAATGGCAAGGAAAAAGGAAAGGGAAAGTGAGAAAAGACTTGCATTTGTCATCTAGTGTGCACTCTCCTGCTGCCTGGGCGATAATTGATCTCAAGAGGAAGAAGAGAGAGTAAGGAGAAGGAGGGAGAGAATCAGAGCGCACAAAGTGTTGCAGTGTAGGAGAACGTAATTGTCAACATTGTGACAACAGAAAGATGGCAGAAGAAAAGCAGAAAAATGTAAAGTGGGGAAAGCCCTGAATTGTTCCCGGTTTCAAAATGACACTGGCAGCCTTGGAAACACGTCTGCTATGAAAATAATAGACCCAGAGTTCACAAGCGACTACCGACGTGGCTTCCATGACCTTGTCTCATTACCCCATTTTGTTACGCTGCCTCTCTGAAGAATGGCCTGATGACAGTGGAATTTGATAACAGGCTCAGAAGTGGCCTGTCTCTCACGGACACTGGTCTGTGTCAGTCCACTGGCAGACTTGCACAGCCAGTCAATTACACACTTAGTTAGCCAAAGCCACTGCTGAATGCAGAAGAAAGATGCATGTGGTGTGTTTTGTCAGCACTGCTGGACTTGGTTGATAAACAGCAGCCGATCTAAGATAAAAAAAAAACCTGAGTGTGTGTTTCAGTGTGGTGCCCAGAGCTCTCAAGCCCCTGCAGTGGACCATTAGCTGCCAGCCAGACAGCCACTGATGGCTGATCTTGAAATCGTCAACAAGCCTGTGAGAGAAACACGCTCCTGTTGGACAACACGGTGGAGGGGGCTGAAACTCGAGCCACAACAACAGGAGGTGATTCACAAAGGAGACAATGGCACAGCTTTCAGGGGTCGCTCATCAGTGAGCTGTACAATCACATTATCTGCAAGAGCCCACAGATGCAGTGTATGCAGTTTCTTTCATGTTGCAGATTAACCTGTAATTGGAGTTCCTGTATCCCATTTGAGACAGGATGCTTGGTTGTTGGAAAAAAAGTAATATTATTTTATACAAAAAGCTGCTTGTGCTCTAAATAGCTTTCTTTGTGCCATTTATTTACTTTCAAGTATTTGGGAAATAGTATTTTTGGAAGCTTTCACTGGATCTTTCGGTTTCGTGTTTACGCTTACAACATTTTTGAAACTACTTTGGCAGAGAAGTGGTCATGTCTCCAGTCTATTAACAAGTAATGGTTGACTGAGGTGGTCTTGTGTTTAGTAGGAAGTGGATTGGGAAGCCTTATTGCGCTGAGGCTCCCTGAGGGGCTGAGGAACGTGGGATTTTGAGTCCGAGCCAATGGGAGAGTGCAGAATCGATATCCTGTGCTCTGTTTTATTCATTTCCACTTGCCTTCTGCGGGCTGTTTATGTTTGATAGTTCAGTGGAAGGGGCGGAGGACGCACGGGGTGAGTCCACAGAGGGAGAGGCGAGTGTGAGATCATACTCACATGACCACTGATTGTTTAAATATGGGCTCCAAATAAAACCCTACTGCTGCAACTCTCCAGTGGAATATATTGCCACTTAAGCCCAGCTATTAAGTGTTATGAACAGTCTGTGTTGTTGGCTCACAAGTAGCATAGTTTGGCCATGTCATTAGGAGATGATATTTCCTTTAGAGTTGATTTGCCATGTTTTTTTAACCAGTTAAGCTTGAGGGTTCTGTCAGTGTTTTACGCTAATATTGGCCATTTCGAGCTAATCTGGTGCCCAGTTTCTCTCTCTCCCCCCTCCCCAGCTGTTCTTTTTAAAAACCAGGGGAGAGGGGGAATATTAAGCAAGAATACTTAACAATTGTTTTTTTCCTGCCCTGCGTCATTTTCTGTTTTCATTTGCACCTGGATGATGTTCAAGTCTGATCCAAAATGTGCTTTATATGGCCTTAAATGCCGTGCAGCCTTTCTGTGCTCATTCACTGCCAATTCCATCTTCCTGCTAGGTTTATTTTTAGCATCATATACCATTTGGGGGTGGGGGGACTGCTAAGTGTGAACTGTTTTCTACACTCAATTAGAATTTCCACCTACCTTTATTATTACTCTTCAGCAAACAGCTTATTTGACCTGTTGAAGGGCTTCTTTAGGTTAAGCATTTCTGTAGGAATGTATCGGATTGGACCTCTCATAGTATATAAATCAAGAGGAAAATGCAGCTTTTGTGTCTGGTGATAACAGTATGAATAACTTTGTTCAGATTGAAAATATTTGTGTGCACACCACAGTTGGGTCCAGTACATTTCCAGTTATCTCATTTAGGACGTGTTGCTTTTTCTTTAATTTCTCGCAATATTGAACATGCTCTCAACATGACCCTCACTGAGTGAGGCTGCACATCACACTGCACATATAAAGTGTAACAGATACCCAGGACTCCTGTTGGGTTGAACAGGACACACAAAGATCATAACCAGGCCCCCAATTCAAGGCCATAAACACTCATTCAGATTAGACAGTTAAACGCTGTTAGTCCACTTACCAGCTAAAGCCTGGCACCACACATTTTATTAATGGCTGAGAGTCATGACCCAAACATCTTAAGAGTCTTGTCTAGAAGACAGAGGGATCAGATAGTTGCTAAGTTACACTAATCCCCAGCATTTTGGATAGTGTGAAATGCTCTTTGTGTATAGTCTGGCATTCATTTCTTGATTCATACTGCAGCTGGATGAAATTAACTTTAGTGAAAATACTGATCTGTGCAATACTCGAAAAGTAGTATAATCGATTTATGTAGCTCGTAAAAGCAGAGAATTTGTAATGCTGTAGAAAGATGGTTAATATAAGAGCTGTGCCTGGCAGAAGGCTTCTCCCTTTTTACATCCAGATCTCAATGCAATTAGTTAATCATATTTTCTTCTCTCTCTTGCTCTCTCTTTATGTAGACAAATACTGCTTGCAAGGAACCATGGTCTTTTAATCTCAGAATGGTCTTATCAATATGCTTCATATTTCTGCATAGAGTTCAAATGCATGTAATGTTATGATTCAGTCCCTCGTAGAAATGGTTTTAATTTGCAAAACAAGAAAGTTAATATTGTTTTATTAGCCATCACCTTATACCACTGACAATCTTCTTCTTTTTATTGGTATTTTTCTGGTCTTTTTGTACTCAGTTACCCTAACATGTGCATCTGTTTTTTTTTTCTTCTTGTTTTCTAGCCTTAAGTCTGTCTTGTCCGTCCCCCCAGCCAGTGGGGCCTTAGACCTGTCAGGCATCCCTCTGGGCGTACGGGACATGGAGCGCCTGTGTGCTCACCTCCAGCGTCACGCCTCACGCATATGCAGCCTGGAGCTGGGCTTCACCGAGCTCACGGATGAGGCGTTCTTGTTGCTACTGCCCACGCTGGCTGCCCTGCCCCGCCTGGAGACGCTGGCTCTCAACGGCAACCGGCTTACGCGCGCTGTCCTCAAAGAGCTCACTGACACCCTGAAGGACCCAGACAGCTTCCCCAGCGTCACGTGGATCGACCTGGGCAACAACGTGGACATCTTCTCCCTGCCACAGCCCTTCCTTGTGAGCCTGCGCAAGCGCTGCCCCAAGCAGGGCAACCTGCCCACCATCCTGGAGTTCGGGGAGAGCCAGGCTAGCGAGCCTGAGTGCAGCAGGGCGGACGGAGAGGACGAGGGTGACGACACCAACCGGACGGAGAGCACGGGCGAGCTGCGGTCCGAAGTGGAGGGCGAGATAGAGGGAGAGATGGACGGAGAGATGGAAATTGAGGAGATGATGGAGGAACTGCTGGACTTTGACCGAGAGGTACAAGGCAAGGAGGATGAGGATGAGAGCATGTGGACGATGGAGGAGCCACGTGTGGGAAGGAAAGCAACACAGGAGAAGCCAAGCAAAGGGAAGAGGGGAAAGGAGGCGGTAAAAGCGGAGGAAGAGGACGACACCCAGAGTCAGTCCTCACAATTGTCTTGCTCCAGCCCATCCCACAATTCCTCTGGGGCCTTTGAACTGCATAAAGAGGACAGTAGGGATGGGGCAGCACCTCACTCAGACAGTCTGACCTGAGATACCCCATAGAGTTGATTATTTGTGCCATTCCCCGTAAAGGGTGTGTTGTTGCGAGAAAAAGAGAGAGAAAACATGATAAATCCTGTCATCTCCAGTTGTGGGTAGCTTTGGTTGGGAGCTTGCCTAGACCAAAAAGATTGTGAGTAGTCACTGATTGTTCATTCTGAGGAGATGACAATCAACAGATGACAGCAAAGTATATGACTTCATTAGCCCTAACGTATAACCTAATGTGTAATATAGTACTGCAGTCTGAACCACTCATGAAATATAAAGATTATATTTTACAGTAAAATGGTATGTTTTTAATATATCATTCAGGTGTCTCTCCCCTTTATCCTGTCCGGCTGTGGACGTATGCCTATGTGCCTGTGACATTGCTACCTTGCCGTTGAATGGATTATATATTTGCAGAATCGGAAAATAAGATGGAGACCGAGCAAGGCAGACATGTCTTCACCTCCAGGGTCTCTGCCTTCCAATCTATGCACCCAGCTGTTAGAAAAAAAACAGCACTCCCCAGGCACAGTGTTCCTGCCCAGTATTTCCTAATCAATAAATACCACCCCTGAGCTTTGGCTCAACAGCAGGCGGATATGCTGGGAGCAGCTTTAATGAAGTGTTACCTTTAGAAGAAGGGACAAACCAAACCAAAAAAAAACAAAACCCACATTTAAAAGGAACAGACTAGCAAGAGGATGTCTCTCTTCGACAGTGTTTAGGATCTGTACAAAAGCAAGCTGTCACTGTGAGGGGAAGCAGTGCCTGAGGAAGGGACTGAACCAAAGAGACTCCTCTCCCTAGCTGTCTAAGGAGGCACAGCTTTGGGGCTCCAGACAGCTGAGGGGAGTTTCAACTTAAAGGTGCAGTACGTTGGATTATTTATTTATTATTCTAGTGGTGAGGCTATAGATTGGCTTCTTTAGGTCGCGTAGCAGAAGCTATCTATGCTGGCGATGAGCTGTCATAGAAAAAACATGAAAGGCCCTCTCCTATTCCAGTGTGGTTTATCCGTTTTGTGAGTATAGAAGAAGAAGAGTATAGAAGAATGGCGGAGCAACATGGTGGATTCCATGGGAAAAGGCCCCTTTCCCAGTATTGACAGGAATTATTTTAAGATAATGCAAACACAAAATTGATTCAGTCATTATACACGACTATACACTACTGAAAAAATATGAATCGTACAGATGATTTCTGTCAACTAAATTCTTTACTTCCTACATACTGCACTGTTAAAAAAGTTGTAAATGATGAAATTTTGTAATTACCAGAGCCATCCTAGCCTCGCTTGTCCCTTTATTCACACATAAATAACCTCTCAAAAATATTAATAATTTCTACAAATATTTACACATAAATATATCTTCTATAATTGAATATATTTCATAAGCTATGAAGGGTGTTGTTCAGTGACCTTTAGGGTGAGACAAAAATCTGCTTTAAACATATGTATCTGTCATTCGCTAAGTAGATGCTGCTATCTTTGTTTACCTAGATGTTGTCCATCTACCCAAATGTTATTGAATAATTATAACCCTCACAACCTAAATTACAGTTTTTGTGTCAATTGATTGCCCTTTATTAGAGCAATGAGAGCCTTTCATCCCTAAAATTAAACAGATACCTAGTGTGCACTTTATTGATATACGTCTCTCATTCTCAGGTCCTCACACCATAATGAGTGCTTTCATCTCAGAGGAAGATATTCTGTTGGTGTTTTTGTGTGTATGTCAAAGCTCCAGTACTCATTAGTTTAAATGTTCATTGAACATGTTTTCAGATATAATGTAGCAAAGTGACCACTGACTAACATGAGCAAACATAGCGTTATATAGCCCAGGCCTAATTATTTTGCCCCCCCCATGTAACCTCTGCAACTAAATGGACTACAGGTGAATCCTCAAATTTCATATTTATTTGCATCATAAACATACATCATGTAACTGACAAAAGATCACTTTTGAAAGGTAATTTGGTTAAAGCAGGAGCTGACAGAATGTCAGAAAACATGCCCACAGACTGACACCCCCCTACACACATACACACCTTATTGGGCTTACTGTATGAATTCAGTGTAAGCCCACACCCCATGCCTGTGTTTGGGTGGACTGTAGCTTCATATTCTTTAGAAAGTCTATTGTGCTTGTTTTGTATAAGCAACCAGATGCCATAGTTTCTCCCTTTTCTTCCTCTATCTGCACTAGTCAAATGAAAGGGGGTCTCTTTAAGAAGGCTTTTATCCCAAAAAAAAAACTCTGTATCATTAGCCTGTAAAAAATAACTTATGAACAAAAAAGAATGATTGTCATGTCTAATAATAAAAAAATCTGAATCCATTTTGTCTGGGTGATGTATAGAGAATCAGATAAAAGAGGCTGATGGGTGCTTAACCTTAAGAACCTGTAGGCGTGCATGCCAGTGTTTTGGTGCCAACACAAGGGAGTTTTCACCTCACTAGCTCACCTTTTAAATATAGCGAATGCTTGATAGTAGGCCTATGACTTAATAGTAGGCTATATGGTCTGTTGTGGTTCACAAACTAGGCTATATTTTAAAATAGCACTACTATAGGCTACTATAGGGTTAGTCTGTAATCTGAAATAATAGGCAGATAATGATAAAAATGATGATGATAATGATTAAACACAGCCATACCTTTAATATAACCTCGTTTACAGGGAAACGTTCGTCCAAGCTTATATTTTACTTATGGTATAATGTCACCTAGTGGCAATAGATAGACACTACCTTGACTAGTGTAATAAGAAATGAAACTAAAAAGAACAAACAATACACCTATACATTAATTGGTATGTGGTGTTTAAACGTTATAAGTGATGCTACATAGTGGATAATTTCATTAACATTATTCATAAATGTTCATAATAAAATTTGACCGTCTCAACATGGATACTGCAATGTTGTCCATGATGATTTCGCCGTCGTGTTTACGTCATATCCGGTGAGTGAGGTCGATTTGTTTCTCGGTCCGCCATTTCAATTTTTTGAACTTACTTGTGCCAACTTCCAGGGTTTGATTCAAAATTACGCAGAGGAATTGGGCGATAGTTAGAGAATTTACTCCGTTATTTCATCAAATCTGACTTCGCAACACTAATACTGACACGTTGCCTGCACATCTGAAGCTAACGCGTCGAAACGCGGTTCAGATGCGTTATATTTTCTGAACGTGTTCAACGGGAACGCGGTAAAGTTTTTTGTATGAGTTGAATTCTGGTTGCGGATAAGGGGAGGCGAAGGGAAGGCCCGTGAAGCCTCGGCTGTGGAGTGGCAATCATGGCCGGAAATTTTGACGCTGAAGACCGTGGAAGCTGGTTTTGGGGTAGATTAAGTCGACAGGAGGCTGTTTCTCTGTTGCAGGGACAAAGGCATGGGGTTTTCTTGGTGAGAGACTCGATTACCTGCCCTGGCGACTACGTGCTCTCCGTTTCAGAGAATTCAAAAGTCTCACATTATATAATCAACAGCATCAACAACAATCGTCAGTCTGGTCCAGGTAAGGTATGCAAGGGCGTTATCACAGACGTGCCACCGGGGAGAGATGCAATGAGACTGGCTAACGTTACAGTAACCCGGCTGTAGTGTGACTCGCTACTTCGCCAGCTAGCTAACGTGAGCTAATGTAATGCAACGCTAGTAGGCTAGCTGTAACGTTTCTCAATCACGCCCTCGCGAAATCACACCCTCATACATTCATCCTCAGGTGTACCTTGAACATTGTCAGTGCCGTCTCCGCAGTCTTTATGCACTGCATTATTTAGCACACCGTTGCAAGAATGGCACAGTTTAATACTGAAAAATACTTTTTTGCTAGCTATGCAGCTAACATTAGCAAACGTTGGCTATACTGATGACTACATAGTGCCGGAGCAATGTTATGGTTCTAGCTTTTTGCTTATTTGTAGCCTCTCGTTTTGGCCTTCAAGATAACGACTTGTGTGTCTTGCACTCAAGCGTGTCAGTCACTATAACCTCCAGCCCTCCTTGTCAGTGACGTTAATGACATCCTGCCAGTGCTCATGGTCATTGTATAGGTTCCCTCACTGTAATGTCTGGACGAAACTTTTGTAGTTGCATGTGCCATAGTCTCTGTGACATCGCTTTCCACATAAATTAAGTGTATCATTTCCATATACATTAGGTTTTCTCACAAGTCGTGGTGTTTCCCGGGTACAACCTGATTGAGATGAATCAGAATTCTCAGTCAGACAAAAAAGCAGCACATCTAAAGCATTTCAGTAGAAGCTTAGTCAGTCTTCTTAGACGTCAGTAATCTTTTCTACCAGTAGCCAAAGGCCTGATGATCTTAGTGAAATTTCTGATACAAGTTTGGCTTGCAAGTCATGGTGATTTGCTTAGGCTGTGAATCACACCAGTTCTTTGAATGTGAATAATCTGGCGTTTGTTGGTATCAGGGGGATGTCACCACTAGGCTGTTACAGTGGAAACTAAATTAGTTTTGAAAGAATGCCACCAATCGCGTCACAAATTTTTTTAAGCCCCCATAAACCCAGGTCGACCCAACCATTCATGTCTCTGCTATTCATGTCCATCTGATCTACCTTCCTGCCCCATGCTCTCAGGTCTGGCACCTCCACGCTTTCGGATTGGGGACCAGGAGTTTGATGCCCTGCCTGCTCTCCTGGAGTTTTACAAAATACATTACCTGGACACCACCACACTGATTGAGCCCATCAACAAGGCCAAGCACTCATCTTATATCAGCAGCAGTGCTGGCTGTGGACCTCCCTCTCGCCAAGAGGAGGAGCTGGTGCGGGCGCTCTTTGACTTCCCTGGCAACGACGAGGAGGACCTTCCATTCCGCAAGGGGGACATTTTGCGGGTGCTGGAGAAGCCCGAAGAGCAGTGGTGGAATGCCTCCAACAGTGAGGGTCGTGTGGGCATGATCCCTGTGCCCTACGTGGAAAAGTACCGCCCTGCTTCACCCACTTCAGCTGCGCTTGGCGGAGGGGGCCCAGGTGGAGTGCCAAACACAGGGGCCACTGATGGCCAAAACTCCCAGGCCCCTCCTCTGCTAGGTGAACCTGGCCCCTATGCCCAACCCACACCCCTGCCCAACCTTCAGAATGGGCCTGTCTTTGCCAGGGCCATCCAGAAGAGAGTGCCCAATGCCTATGACAAGACTGCCTTGGCTCTTGAGGTAAATGTTTGCCATTTTTACATCCTTGCCATGTTTCCCCAGTGCATGTCTCTGGCGAGCCCTATATATTTAGACTCGTTTTCCGCTATCAAACCATGTTTTCCCTGGTGAGTGATCTAATATTTAGAAGCTCAAAATTAAAAGATTAAAGATTAAATTTATCAAAGTAAGTAATCTGAGCAAGCACTTAGAATTGATTATTAACTTAATAAATAATTTTATTCCTGACAGTATTAAAAATATTTTTGCCAATTTGACCTATTTCAAACCCCAAAATAGGAGCAAGTACCTCTATCCTTTTGCACCTCATTTAGTTTTTGACATACAAGACCCTTAAGCTATTAGGTAAAAACCTTGGACTGCTAACACATTGTAATTTCCTCTTAGTTTTCCATAACAATAAATTTACTGATATTGTGTAATTCCACCAAACTACTTAATGGGATGCAACAGTGGGTCAACCACTGTAAGACAACCAGTACAGTGTGTGAGGTATCATGCCAGATAATACAGCCTATAATCTACCATTGCTAGCCCTATCTTAAGTAACCCTCACAGTTAGAGTAGAGTAATATGAAGTAGTTAGCCAAATGATTAGACTTTGAGGTAGTGGCCAGGCAACCTGATTTCTGCTTTTTCCTGTCGTAGCCCACATTTATAACCTTGTGTTTAAGAAAAGTGACGTCATCTTGATAACTAACCATCATTTCATACTAATGGATCTCTGTTATTTAAAGTGGATATTTTAGAACAGCTCTTATGAAGTGTTTTAATGCCCTCTGGTGGAAACTTAACTATGTTAGAATCGGCCTCCAAACCCTCGCAACACCGTAAAAGCCCCCCCCCCACACACACCAGCTCTGACAAAGTGTGGAGCACTGTGCTTACAACATTCTATTCCATTGTTTTCTATAAAACCCTGCATACCAGCACAAAACTTTGCCGCCTATTGATTACAATTCAAGTCTATTTTGTCAGAGCTGTTTGATAAAATACGTGGGTGATTCCACAAGCTACTGTGCTATGTTCGTTGCCTGCAGTGCACTGCTGGTGTGCGAGGGCAAACAAAGTTGTCAAAGTTGTCTTCGAAAGTGCTCCACAATGCTATCTGAACCGATGTGTGGAGGCCTTAACAATAAAACTGCAAAAAAATTCAAAACCTTTTAATGCAAATGTCTGCCTATCTTATTCTCCCTTCAACTGTGAAGACTTGTGGCAGGGTAGTTAGAATGCTCTGTGGGGACCCCCCTCCCTCTCTCTGGGGCTATATGGGCAGCAAAATGGCCATTCTGGGAGCAGAAGGGGAAGAGGGCTTCTGAAACGGAGGTCATTGAGGGGAGGAAATGCTTAATGTGGGGGAACATTTCCTCTCATTTCCGTGTGGATGCAACTTTGAGTCAAAGCCACAGAGGCCAGGGACCCCCCCCCCCCCCCCCAAACCTCCCTGCCTCCCAGCAGTTTAAGGTCTATTGAGGACTGGTCATAGCAGCATTAGGAGTAGTATTTGTTTGTTTTATAATTAGACTTGCTACTGTGGCCAGTCTTTGTGAGATCTGGCGCCTCCCAGTGGACATAACCGTAGACTGCAGGGAGTACCATTAGTGTTTGGATACTTTTGGACAGTTGTAGGATATTTTAAGAAAAGTAGTTGGCATTAGATGTTAAATAAACCCATGAAGCACACATGGTCATTTCATGTGTCTAGATGGCTCTTTGGTAGCCCTGTTGTGATGTCCCTACATGCAAGTTTTGTGTCTCTCACAGCTGGCTTCTCTCCATGCAGGTGGGCGATATGGTGAAGGTGACCAAGATCAATGTGAACGGCCAGTGGGAGGGCGAGTGCAAGGGCAAGCGCGGCCACTTCCCCTTCACGCACGTCCGGCTGCTGGACCAGCACAACCCCGAGGATGAACTGAGCTGAGGCTACTGCGCGGACCCTTCCCCTCTCCTCTGACCCCCCCTCCCCTTCCTCGCCCTCCTCCCCCACCCCCATCTCTCCCCTCATCCTTCCACTCCTCCACTGTTGCTCTCCCATCATCCTCCTCTCCACCCACCTCTCCCTTCTCACGGCCCTCACTCACTGCCTTCCCCCTGCTCACCGCATCACTTGTGTGCACCCTCACCTCACGTGCGCCGCCTCACATGTGTTTTATCTGCTTCGGGCCAGGCACCTTGGCCTGCCCCCTTCCAGCCACCCGCCCCTCTCCCCCATAACTCACACACTTGAAGTCGTAGCTTAGGTGTCCACTCATGTGTTTGGAACCCTCCCCCAACAGACAGACAGGCGTGATGTCCTATGAGAGGTAAGAGAAACCTGAGAGGGGAGGAGTGTAGAAAGACAGACAGGCGTGGTATCCTATGAGAGGTAAGAGAAACCTTAGAGGGGAGGAGTGTGGAAAGCGCCTCATGGCTGGGGCCGAATGGGACTGGGACTTGAGGCTGAGGTAAACCCTTCCTCCCATGACTATAAAGCTGAAGTAATGCCACACTACATGTGCCGGCCTGCTGGAAGAAGACATTACGACCAGAGGCTTTGCCCTACACTACATGCTCACAACCAAGTTGGGACAAGGTTCTGATAAGGTATCTTGTGCAAAAAGAAGTAAAACATAAAGTATATACTGTCATTAAACATTAGGTATTGATATGTTTACCAATGAGCTAAAGAAAAATCACATTTCCTCCAATCTGACTTGTTCACTCTTAAAAGTGTTCAATTTGATGCACTGCTTTGTTTTTTTGGTTTGTTTTTGTTTTTTTCCTTTTAATTATTTTTTAATCTTAAGGATAAGAATTGAGCCCTGAACAATGAGAAACACCTTGGGGAGAGTTTATGATTCAGGAAGGCTAATGAAGTCATTCATTGTGGTTGAGGATGCACTGTAATGATGTGTCTGCATGGTGATATTGGAAGATCTCTGAGCTGATTGCTTGGTGGACACTAAAGGCCATTGCTCAATTTGAATGTAAGGCAATGAGGTTTGGTTTTGCGTGTGCTTCCTTCCCTTGGAGTTGACTTTCCTGGACTCATCTGTACATGTTATAGGAAATATTCTTCCCAACTCACAGAAGATTATGTAGGATTTGATGAAGTTTGAAACAATAACTGTTCACTCATAACTGTGTCACTCATACACTACTTCACCCCTCACGTCTTTTATTTGCACATATAACTCTTTTAAAATAATTTTTTATTTTTTTGAATGATGCAAAGTGCCCCGTGCTCTGACTGGTCACTTTTCCTGCCATGGTTTTCTTTCACAGCCAAGTACAGTCGCGACCCATCAGTGTAAATCTCAGCTTATAAAAGCCACAGGTCTAGTAGTTTGTTGTGGTACATGTGAGAGGATCTCAGTGGTCCTAGATTTATGGTATGGCTAAATTTATCTGACATGTAGAAGTGATATGTGTGCTTGTTCTACAATGTTCTAAATAAATTAGACAATCACTTTTAATCACAGTTGAAAGAAAGAAAGCAAGAAAAGTGATGTGGTCTTTTATTAGCCTGGTGTATCTGGCCTTTTTTGCCTTTTCATGATACGGATATTTGGAACTTTAATGTTTAAGGTTAATATTACATCATTAAAGTTAATATTAACATGAACATTTTCTGATAAAGTCTTAAAAGAGAAACCATACAATGATGGAAGTCTGCATTAGTCATTTGTTGCATTTTGTCTACCCCCCCATTCCAGACAAATTAGTTTTATCTGAATTCTGAATGGGAATGTTGCCATGGGAATAATATGTGCTGCTTTGTTTATCATGACATGAAGATTGAAAGGGCTTGGGGGACAGAGTCTTTCCACTGAATTTGGCTGCGTTGTCTGTGTCAGTCTGAAGGAAGCGGTGTGAAACAACTTTTTTTTTTTTTTGCCCTCACAGTTTACAAACTCTTTTGTTTTATTTACATACAAGTCACCTGTTTGTGCCAATGTCGGTAGACATCTTTTGTTGCCATATTCCTTGACCTTATGTGACTGTGGTGTTGTCAATGATGATCTAACTCTTAACACCCGATTCTCTAGTGGCAGCCTGACTCCTTAGTGCAGAACCAGTTGACATTTTTGTAAAGAAAAATGTGCCTGATCTTTTATTTCCTATTTCCCATTCCTGGGGAGAGCGATCACAACCTGTTTTGTGGCACAGTAGTTGACATTTTTTTAAAAATCAGTGAATTAAGGAACATACTAAATGCATCCCGGTTTCTGGTGAAAAAGAATATACTTGTGGCAAATAACACTGACAGCACAGACCAGAGTCCTAACTACAGCTGTAACTCTCACCAGGAACAGTAACATTGAGTCATTTTGTTTGTGGCAGACACATTTTGTTTGTGGCAGACACATTTCCATGCATGCCCATGTTTCTTGTAATCTTTTTATTCCTTCTGTACCTGTCAATCATGCCTACAATTTAAATATTTTAAAGCATCATATTTTAATAATGTGTTTATGTAAGTTCATTACATTTGGAGGGATGGGGAAGAGTTAACCTTAAAATTGTCAGTATGTTAATATCAAAAATGTGCCATTGTATTAAACACTATATTCTTTCAAAACAATTTTAATTTGACCCGTTTGTTTTCTGTAGCATGTAATTTGTTCAAATACATAGATAATAAAGTATTGCTAATAAGCAGAGTTTGCCCTCTTGTTTAAATCAGTGCAAGTTTGTGGGAGTGCAGATCAGATGGTGTGAAGATGTTTTACAAGGGCACAAGACTATATAGAATAAGATATATATATATAATATATAGAATAGACTATATAGAATAAGATATATATAGAATAGACTATATAGAATAAGATATATATAGAATATATAAAATAATTAACTTTCAGGGGCCTTGATGTGAGGTTATGTGTCAGGTTATACTTGGCATCTCCAGTTCTTGGGAGCTCATTTCTTTGACTTGTGTATTAGGGTAATGATGTCAAAATGACATGATAAACCTGTAGAACTTATCTGTGTGATTGCAATGCAATTTAACTCCACAACTATGCCATGCTATATATTCATTGTTTCAAGTCAACTGAGCCTGTAGCACTCACTAAGATGGATGACAGTATTTGGATACTGCACATTTTAAAACAAAATTGTTTAAATGTATACATATTGAACGCTTTATGTCCATTAATTGGTTGTGATGGTCATCCTGCAGTTTACACTTTAAATACTTTGTAGGCTAGCATTAGTAATTTGAATTTGATTAAATTCTTACTTCTAACTTCTACTTTAAGTAGCCTTTTGTGGTCTTCATATGTGGCCCAATTAAAATATATACTTAATAAGGGATTAACAACTGCTGAGGTATGCTATTATACAGAATTAATGAGGTGGACGCAGAGTTCCAGTAAGCCTGATGGTGCATAATGGTAGTGGTGATATAACAGAAATGAAAAATACATAATACATAAAGTTTCATATGGGGAAGTGAGTCTTTCTGAATTGAGCAAAAGATTTTAGGAAAGATTTTAGAAAAAGAAAAATGCCCCTCACAAGAATCTTTTTAAATTATAATGTCAGTGTTGCTCATTCTCACCATGTAGTGTGATGCTTTGGTATTTCATGTTGATGGTTATGATATTTTGTGAATGGCTATGATATTTTATGATGCTATATGTATAGTTAAAACAAATCCCCTACTGCTGCTGCTGATGGTATAGTTCAGATCCCAGTGCCAGATCAGGGTCAGAGCTGGCTGCTCTCTGGATGGAGGTTGGGGGACATCAGCCACAGCCCTGATGTAGAAACTCCCCTTGCCAATTTGTATGAAGGCTATTACATGTCCCACACATGTAGCCACTCTCATTTTGGTTCCACCACTAGTCATGAATCTTTTTGTTGCCCTTGTCTCTGAGCTGTGCGGACCAATCAGCAAACAGAGGGAGGGCTGAAAGTCATAATGTTGAACTTGAACGGTGCATTTCAGCGCGTAACATACGTCACCACCAAACAGAAGCGATTGGTTGAAGCAGAAAGTATCTGCCCAGCGTGGAGCGAACGTATGCCAGTGTACAGGTTTCAGACGCTTTGTGAAGTGAAACGATGTAAAAGCATCTGATGCATACCACAAGTCCCACAACTAATAAAACATTAATCAATCCAGCAATACATATTCATAATGTTTATTTCTTTTCTATGCAAATGCTATTTTTTTTTATTGCAGATATGTCACCCAAGACTGACCTCGCCTGAAGTGATTCAGGAACATTTGCAGCAACAATCACACCACTGACTTGATTATAAAAACTTTTGGCTGTAGAGGGTCATTCAGTGATGGAGCTAGACTTTTGTACATAGGGTGGCCAAGGCTATTTCAGGTGGTCCACAAAATATGACAAAAAATGTGTAGCCTGTTATCATTTTTGAGCACGTCTGAATGACACAGCATAGGTGGATGGGTGCCAAAACTACACATATACACATATGCATGTGCATACGCACACACGTGCACACACACACACCTGCTTAAAATCTCTCTTGTAGCTTACAGTCTTCTTAAAGTCTTCTGTAGTCTTCTTCTCAAGTAGCTTAATGGGGGAAAGCATTCAAAACTCTTCTCAACATATATTGTTCTTATAGTCCTGTCTTTGTTTTTTACTGTGTAGGAGAAACAGGTCTTATTTCAAACTTTGCTTTAAAAGAATAGTTAAATCTTTCCCTTTTCTCTGGCTTGATAAAAACATATAGCATTGCATAATACAAACATAACATTCACAATTTACTTACATTCTAAATTATACACATACTCATTTGATAACAACTTCATGTCCATTGTTTTTTTTTTTTTAAGCCAAAACAGACCTGAATTGGCGCTAATGAAATAATTGAAAAAAATGTGAACAAAGAGAGACTGAAAAGTCAGTATGCATGCGGAATTGTTTTTTGTTCCATATCTAGATTATGTTGGCGAAATTGGATAATGGTGGGTCACCACAGTCTATGCAAAGTGTGAGAAACATTAACGTACAGCATATACATTGTAGAATATTAACTAACATATACATAATTCTCACATTGTCTTGTATACACTAGGCTGGCAGCTAACAATGGTAATGCGCAGAAAAATTACACTCTAGCCGTGGTAGACACCTTCGAGTTCAAGATGACAAAACGTAGCAAAACATTTTACACGTCATGCATTGGGATGAATGGGCGCAATCTGCGAATCGGACAATGTACCTGATAGGTTTGCCAGTATGTCACTAGAAGGAAGCTTGAAGTGCACTAAAATTTGGAACAAAAAGCTTTAAAGAAAAAAAGACTGCAAAGCATTAAAGCATTTATTTAGAAATCAGGGTCCCAGAGTCTAGAGGATACATGGAGAGGCACAAAATCCAAGTTGATAGAAGTCTCGTTTTTTCTCGTTTGAAATTTCAGGTCAGTGAAGATTTCGGGAGCTATATCATCAGCTTGAGTTGATCCACTGAGTGTTATGTTGCACCAAAACCACTGATTTCCGTTCCAACCCTCTCTACTTAGGTTTTGCTTTCGGTAAGGAGTCAGTGCTCAGTAGCGTACTGCTAGACACATGCTTGAACGCTTCGCCTAACACATTGACGGATTGTATTTAGACCTATTGAATTTGTTGAAGCGCTGAGTCATCAACATGGCTACAATCTGTGGTTTGGTTACGGTCGAGAGAAAGCCAGGTACGTAGGTTATGTGATAGCGTCTCGTTTATTAATAATAGTAATTGCGCTTCCGCACGAATGTTGTCTTGTTTGCACGTTGCGCACTTCTAATTTCAGCTGACCGCATTGCCTATTGCTTTTTAAAAGTTTAATGAAGCCCGAGCACCGGGCATAATGTCAAGATGTTGCTGATGCCCACTACAGCCAATCAAATTAGCCGCTAAACAGGAAGTGAACCATATCTTGGCAACGCTTTGACTTATTGTAACCAAACGTGGTATACAGACTCAGGACCAATTACCACAAACTCTCTAGCGCCCCCACTGGTCAAACGCCATATCTTCGTAATGCTTTGACGTACCGCAACCTAGGAAATGTCATAAAACCACACTACATTGAATGAATGGTCTGTATTTTTTAGGCTGCAACATGTTATAATCATGATCATACCTGTGGGGAAGTTTCTTGCAAAAACCCAAAGTAGCAGAGAAGTTTATCTTGTTCAACCAAGTCTTTATTGCGTTCACTGAGAGAATGGTTAAAACAGTTGTAATCCACAAACCATTCTAACCACTCTAGTCTTAAACCTCATCGATCTATCTTAAATACTCCTTATTGTAAGGTGGTGTGGCTGGCACAGAGCCAATCCCACACGAGACCTCAGTCTCTGTCCTTTTACGATGATTAAACATGGTTTCAACACAGTTTTCAGAGAGGAATTTACTGACATGCACGTAACTCTCTTACTGAAGCTTACACTTTCTTCTTATGGTATGGCACACTGCTGCATGCACTATTCTATTTTTGTATACACACACACACACACACATACACATTACTTGTTCTTACAGAAATCTCGACATACCCAAGCACGCTTTGGATTCTTTAGCCTTCGCCCAATACAGCCAATCAGATTTGACAGCGAAGCTGCTAAACAGGTGAACCATATCTCAGCAGCGCTTTGACATATCAACATAAAGAGGTTATCAGAAATTAAGATTTAAAGGATAAATATAAATAAGTGTAATGCAGGTCAGTGTAATGTAGCATAAACAAAATGTAGTGTAAATCAGTCTAGGGGAACCCGGTCCAAAAACAACCCAAGCCAGGAGGAGGAATACAGCCCTGCAGAGCTGCCAGAGCAGGCTTTAAGCACAGCTCCCAATCAGGAGTACCTGAGCAACAGGGAAAACAAGAACCATGGCGCGTGAGTGCCATTCGGCGGAGTTAGAAAGGCACACCAAAACGCACAGAGCAGCAGGGCCCTAACAACAGATGAACAGTAAGCAGATATACAGAGTGCAATGAATATATATACAGCAGTAAAGAAGCACTGTTCATACTATTAGAATGACCTATGTAAGTATACATAATATATAAGTGCTAAATGCAATGAAAATGGGATAAAATATAGTCGTATATAGTAGTGGGAGAGATATAGTCCAGATATCCACTGAAAGCGTGCAAATCAACCAGCTTCTCAACAACTTTCCAGTTATATCACATTCTAACCTACAAAGTGTGGTAGACAGTGAATATAAAGGTGTGTTACAGATGTGTCGAACCAAAGGTATTCCTTACCTTACACCTTACATAAAGCAGCTTTAAACATTGCAGATTTAACTGTTGCATTTTGTACTTTCTGTACTTTACAGTATGTGCAAACAGTCATCCATGCACTGGCTTATCCAACAGCAGATACAAACTGTAAAAGTCGCCAATAAGTAAACCTTTCATGGCTGTAATAGAATTCATACTCTACTGTATTGTTTTCTTGCTTAAAATTATTGTCATGTTTACTTGTCATGTCATTACCAGTTATTAATGGGTTAACATGGTCACAGTGATTGACGTTCTTTTAAATGTATGTCACGGTCGGGGGGAGGGGGTGACCTGCGCTTTGAGACCCATTACGTTTCTGGGGTGGAAGTTCACCTAGAAGGAGGAGGCCGTCACGTGAGCGGTGGCGTTTGGAAGATTCCCTCTTCGATTTCTGCGTATCCGTTCTCGTGGGATTTATTCATAGTGGAGTTTACCTACCTGACTTTGTGGATTACGGCAAGTGAAAAAAAGTGAAAAGTTCATTTTGTTGTGCCTGGTATAATTTCATTGAGGCATAAACCTCATTTTCTTAACTGAGTATTGGCATTCAGGCTTGAGTGCCGAGTCTTGTGGTGGATTATTGATTTTCTAGCTTTGATTTAAACCAGCATAGTTACCGCGGTCAGCTTCAGATCCGCCCGTGCCTTAATATAGCGTTGTAACTTAATCAGCCTGTTAGTTTTAAGGTTGGTTTGTTACAAAACAAACCCCAGAGTAGCATTTTACTGTATCATTCTTCCAGTTCTTACAGAATTTAGTTCCATACCACTTTGTTCTCCTGTGAAATTTCTGCATTTATACTTGCTGTGACATCTGAGAATTTGGTGTCTCAAACATCCTCATTTCTTCTTCTAGTTCCTCTGAAGAGCATAGAGGTAGACGTGAAGGTGCAGGGACATGTAGCCACCGTGAGCGCCACTCTGTTGTATGTTAATGGAGAAGATCAACCCCTTGAGGCTGTGTTTGTGTTCCCCCTACCTGGAGAATGTGCCGTCTGCAACCTCAGTGCCAAGATGGGAGACACAGAGGTGGTTGGAAAGCTGGAGGACAAGGAGAAGGTGAGTGTGGGACAAAACATTATCATGACCAAAGATTCTAGTGTGAATCAAGCACTCTAGAATCTTTGGTAATGATACTGGGTGACATTTGCATGTGGATTATTGTAACCAAAGATCATTGAATACTGACCACGATAGAGCAACACAATACGTTACAATGGAAGCAAACGTGACTAATTCCAGTGTGCATAAGTAGGAGTGTCACTTTGTCACAATCTAAACTTTTCAATGATCTTTTGAATCAGAGTATGAGGGCTTGACTTGGGTCTGCAACCCCGCCCCCTTTTTTGTGAGAATAGAACACGGAACATTTGTGCCTCTCACTCTGCTTTTACTTTCTCTGTTGCAACTTCTCTATATTCAACAATGTCTACCTAAAGGTAATCCATTCATTTGATCAACGTCTACAAATTCTTCCAGTATTAACATGTGAAAAATATGTCCCTCTTCTTTTGTCTATGTATACACAAGCAAAAGTCGTCTCCCGCCTTTTCTGAAATTGGTGTTTTTTAAAGAGAGTAGTGTATAAATGCCCCATTATGTGCGTTTGACAGTTAACTGTAGCCAGCATTTTGGGTTGAAAGCTCTTTCATACTCACATCCCATTGGCTATTGGTGGTGCCTTCAACCTAGAATGCATCACTGGCTGCAGTCGGCTAGATATTGTAATGTTGAATACACATATTGCTTCAGTCATGGGAGCAGTAGGATAAGGTCTTGAGTGTGTCTCTCCCTTGTTCCAGGCACGTGAGCAGTATGATGATGCGTTGAGCTCTGGCCATCAGGCCGTCCTGCTGATGGAGAGTGAGCAGAGCTCAGACGTGTTCCAGCTGAATGTGGGCAGCCTGCCTCCAGGAGAGAGTGCTGCCATCACTGTGGTCTACATCTCAGAGCTGGCCATGCAAGCTGATGACGGCTTGCACTTCTGTCTGCCTGCTGTGCTCAATCCCCGATACACACCCCAGAGTAAGTAGGCTTCAGACCCCTTTAGTGGTCTAACACTTGGATCAGTTATGGTCATAGTGAAAATTTTAGCACGAAACAGTTCTAGAAGTAGGGCATGGATGGATAATTTTCAGACCATGCTTTTTAGTTGCCAAGTTACCTTTTGCTTTACTTATGTAAGATGAGTTGACACAGTGTAAGTCGCTTTGGATAAAAGCATCTGCTAAATGCATGAATGTAAAAAAAAAAAGCATAACTGTAAATGTGAGAGGCAGCACCTTAATATTTGATGCCAAAATGCCAAAAACAAAGAAAGAACGTACCAATGTTCTATAACACGGAAGGCCTACTATACATTATTATAACTTTAAGTTTAAACAATATATTTCCCAACTGTCTCTTCTCAGACGTGGACAAGAGTAAATTGGCCACAGTGACATCAGTCCCAGCTGCGATGGTGCCCTACACTTTGTCTCTAAGTGCTCACCTGTCCTCCCCCCAGCCCATCTCTAAAGTGGAGTCCAACTGTGCTCTGGAGCCGCTGGCTTACCTCAACACAGACAAAACACAAGCCACGGTATGGAGCGCTGGACGATAGCAATGCCTGTTTGCAGTGAGGATTAGTGTGGTGTAATATTCTATCGCTGTCTGTGATCCTACACAGCAAATTGGGCAGTGTATATTTTACTCTATGGGAGAACAACATTTAGACATAAGACATAAACATTGTAAATAATGTAAAATGTACTCCTGTAGAGTAGCATATACACTGCCCAATTTGCTGTGTAGGATCTGTCATTTCGTTACGTTGGCAGTGTATATGCTATCCTATAGGAGTACATTTTATACTGTCTTCGGTGTTTATGTTTGTCCAAAAGTTGTACTCCTATAGAGTATCACATACACTGCCCAATTTGCTGTGCACAGGTGAGTCTCTCTCCAGGCCACTTGTTTGATCGAGATGTGGAGCTGCTGCTATATTACCAGGATGCTCATAAGCCCACTGCCATAGTGGAGGCTGGACTGGAAAGTGCTGAGCCAGGCAAGGACTTGTGTATTTACGCTGCATATTTCTAGGCTGTCTGATAGGTGGCTGCCATAGGCTGTAGTTTGTTTGTGTAGTATTATAACACATTGATTTTATATTATAGAAATTTAGTCAAGTGTGTTTAAAACAAACGTGAAATGCACCCTCCCTGTGTTTCTCTTAGGCTCCTTGATGGGTGACCTGGTTGTCATGCTCAGCATTTACCCAGAGTTCCCTGGTGCAGTAACATCTTCTCTTGATGCTTGTGGAGAGTTTATTTTTGTGGTGGACCGATCAGGCAGTATGGACTGCATGATGCACTCAGGAAAAGACGGAAAGACACGCATAGAGACTGCCAAGGTTGCATGATTAGCCTACATCATCAGCCTAAACTCTGATGACACTTGCTGAAACAGGCTTTAGTCATCTCTTATTCTCTTTGGTGTGATGCTGCAGTTGCGTGTGAATAGTTATTTACTAGACATGTGCCAATCTGCTTGATCTTATCCCCGTTTCTTCTTCTTTAGGACACTCTGCTCCTGCTCTTGAAGAGTCTCCCCATGGGCTGCTACTTCAACATCTATGGCTTTGGCTCCCATTATGAACATTTCTTCCCGTCAGTATGCAGCTGCTCCATTTATCTGCATCTCACTTTACTGTTGCCTGTTTCTGGATGCTTCAGATTTCATCATCAAACAACTCCTGATCATTGAAGTGTGATTCCAATAATATGTTGTCCTGTTGCAGTACGAGCATTAAGTACAACCAGAAATCAATGGATGATGCTCTTAATAAAGTAAAGAAGATGGGAGCAAACATGGGAGGCACTGATATTCTTAATCCTCTGAAACACATCTACAGTCAGCCCTGCATCCCCAGTCATCCCAGACAGGTAGGTGAATTATGCATACCCAGCTCTAAAATCTATGATTGAAAGACTGATATGAGTAAGTAGTTTTGAAATATGAATAAGTAGTATTGAAGTATGAATAAGTAGTATTGAAATATGAATAAGTAGTATTGAAAATGCCGTATTGAAGCCCAACAATGAGGATATGTCATAATATTGACTATTGACTACTGAATATTGACTAATTTATAAGTATATAAAAAAATAACTCATTACTTAGAAAGTTAGATATTGCTTTCACTCAAACAAATAGCGTTCAAACAAACAGCCCAATAATGAGGAGGATGACATCAATATGCCATAATATTGACTATTGAATACTGACTAAATGTATTGCTTAGAAAGTCAGTTACTGCTTTCAGTTCTAATTCACCTTGTACACTCAGTAATTCTAGACCCATTTCATAATGTCCCTTCAAAGAGATCAAAGCAAACCCCTTTTCATACAGAACATTTCGCATTGTCTTTTTTATTATTTGATTTTAGCTTTTCATTTTCACTGACGGAGAAGTCTGGAACATGAAGGAGATTTTGGACTTGGTGAAGATTAATGTCAATGCTCACCGGTATGTGATCGATGAAAGAAATTATGTCAATACAAACAAAACAAAAAAAGACACAAATTATTTCAACTATATGAATATTTGTGCAGATGTTTATTTCTTAATGTTTCATTTTGTGGACAAACAACATCAAAACTGCTTCAAACTAACCTTACTACACTGTATCTAGGTGCTTCTCTTTTGGAATTGGACAGGGTGCCAGCACTGCTTTAATCACAGGCCTTGCAAAAGAGGGCTCTGGGCGTGCTCAATTCATCACAGGAACAGACCGCATGCAGCCAAAGGTAGAAAGAGATAGAAGATGGGACAGACAGCTGAACTGAGAATGAAAGACAGGAATTCATTCATTCACAATTTATTCAGTCACAATTCATTCACTACCTAGGGCATGATTGGCAATCCTAAAAGGTATCACTGTTCAGTGCAGTCATATGGTGGTATATCCTTATAAAAGAGGAGGGAAAATATTAAAAGAAAGGTTGCAACTAACCAAGACTACCCACTGTCGCGGGTAGTCTTGGTTAAGAGGATGATTTTAATATGGATATTAAAATGAATTTGAATGATATGTAAAAATAATAAAATCCAGTATGGACAGTAATGAAAGAGACTGATGAGCTGAGGTGTTGTATTGAGTCCTTCTTCAGATGACACACTGCATTTTTAGTCTGTGATGCATAGAACTTGATTGCCATGTTTTTACAGTGCAGCAACCATCACGTTACTTTCTTGTAGAGACGTTCTGGCATGTCATGTTTATTCTTTTCGTTTTCTTGTTGTTGATGTTTATTTTGTCAAATCCTCACTTTATTTATGTTTTCACACACTTGTAGGTGATGCAGTCTCTCCGCTGTGCGCTTCAGCCTACAGTGAAGGACATCTCTGTCCACTGGAAACTTCCAGATGGCATGTCAGTCACTACTTTGTCTCCTCCGCTTAAAGTGCTCTTCCATGGTGAAAGGGCCTTGCTGTATGCCCAGCTCAAAGGAGAGGTAAAACCTTATCCTATATTTACATGAGTGGTAGAGCTGGGCGATAAATCGATTTTATAGATTAATTTGAGTTTGCCATTCAGGACCATGTATTTTTGTGAAAATCGGTTATCTCTTAAGCTTCCACCACCGACGCTCCACTTCAGAGTTGGCTCACCATCCCTGTGCGCGATTCAAACAACAACGCAGTTATAAAGAAAGAGCCAGAGATTGTTCCCAAGAAATTGGCAGCTTCGTCCATTATCTGTAGTTATTTTGTTTTTGTCGTGTAGGACAAAGATAAGACAATTTATAACTGTTAAGTCTTTTTTAAGACTGTTCCTTCTATAGGAAGCCGCACAACAAATATATTCAAGCACCTAAAACATTTCCATGTAGCGGAGTAGAAGAAATGCAGGGCTTTAAAGTCTAATGCTGTAAATGCTTTTACTTTGGCTAACTTCTTACAATAACGCATTACAGGCAAACAATATGTGTAAATGACACAATTGACTACTCCCTCCATGCTGAAAATCAGATTTATTATTTTTAGGCCATATTGCCTAGCTGCAATGGGTGGTAAAAGTGGTTATTATAGACATTGCTTAGAGTTAGAGATTGCCTACTGTAGTTTTACAGGGTTCCCACGCGCCAAGAATTGGAAAATAATCTCAAGTGAGAAATCCTCTTACTTTTAAAATATCAGCAATGTAGAGACAGTACAGTACTGTCATGGAGTACTGACACTGTTGGTCAGTGTGGACGGAGATATCATTGTAGTTAGTTATCTTCATAGTTATCGTTCCAGGTGTGAATAGACCTTTACTGTGCCTCTGCAAGAATACCTTTGTAGATCTTGAACAATGCTTTATGGAATGGGTCATTGTCCCACTGAAAAAAAACAAGCCCCAATGTAACATTCAACATTCTGCAACATTGTTTTAAAACTGCTGTTACTGGGTGGAAAGTAGGCAGCCCACCAACTTGGACAGGGTTTCTGTAGTCACACAACCCCATGGCATGGATGGACCCTCCACCCAATGCTAGAGTGTTAGAGTGGCAGCAAGTTCATCTACTTGCTACGCTGTAAATATTTCAGAATACAGCCAACATAAATTACTTCTAAATGCTTTTCATTAATTTCCTGTTCATTTATTATATTTTCAGGCAGTTTCAGGCACAAGATGGCATGCCACTAATATCGACTCACTCATGTGTATCATTTCATCTTAGATCTCAGAGAATCCTAAAGTATCTGTGACAATAGAGTACAACCTGTTGAAAGAGACAGTCAATAACCAACTCAGCTTCTGCCTCAAACCCACAGAAGACACAGGGTAAGATAATGGGGGAGCGCAAATCAAAAATATATCAGGAGCAGGTTTTTCATGTTTTTCATCACTGATCTGGTTATAGAAATACTTTCCATTATTTACACCTCCACTGGTCTGCCCTCCCCACTTCAGACTGACTGTTCACCGGCTAGGTGCTCGGGCCCTCATCCGCTCACAGGAGATGGAGGAGAGGGCAGAAGGGCCAGAGGGGAAGGCCCTGAGAGAGAAGCTGCTGCAGCTCAGCCTGCAGTCTGGAGTCAGCTGCACACACACCGCCTTCATCGCCATTCACAAGGCCAGTGGACAGGCTGTGCAGGGACCACTGCTCCACTGGCCTATACCAACCCCAGATTTGACACCTCTACTCTGTCTATCGAGTACGCTACCCCATCTCTTTTTCACAGCAATTTCCTGTCATATTTACTATCCTATCTGATTAAAATATATAATATATAATTATTAATATAATAATCAAAAAATTAATTTAGAAGAAAAATAACATACAGTTTGCCCATTACAGGTTTTTTAGGAGCCAGTATGACAATGATGTGTGGAACGGCATGCCGTGCAGAAGCGTCTTCAAATGATGAAAGTAAGCGTCTGACCACATAGTGAGCCATAGGCAAGCAAATGCATGTCACTTAGCACCACATGGCACATGAACACCCATGACCGACAATCCAGATCTTTACAGAAATGGTTTTCAAACTGAGGTCTGCAGTGCATTGCTAGGGGATCTGTGCAGTGCTTTAAGTGGAAAAAATAAGTGCTGGTACTCCCCTTATTCGACTGTTGCCAGGTAAATTAGGTGGTGGGTAACAGCAGATCATTAAGTGATAAAAAGTCCCGGTACGCTAGAGGCTAAAACTGAGAAGTGCCAGTACTCTGTAATGGTGTGTACCGGCCCACTTAACGCACTGGATCTGTGAAAAACTTTGCTACAAAATAGCATCTGGCATTTAACTGAACTAATGGATGTACGCCTGTATGGTCAAACTTGTGTTACGATTATGAGGGGTCCTTGGACATTTCTCTGCTCCATGAGGGGTCCCTGATCCAGTAAAGTTTGAGAACCCCTGCTTTACAGCAGGAACCCTGGTCCTACAGATTTCCATGCTTCAGAAAAGTTCATGTTCATCTCTTCACAAGGTCCTGTCTTTTATTCATCTGACCAAGTGACTGAAGGTGCGCTTAAGGCTCGAAAGACCAGCAGTGTGTTTAAGGCTTTGTTTGGAAAGCGTAGGTCACGGGTTGTAAGAAAAGCTGCCCCACAAACAGTGTCCCCTGGTAAGTGTGAAGCTGCATAATGTATCCTGTTGTGTCATTTTCTTGTCTCTGTTTTGGAACTTTACACATCAGGCCCCTCTGCCTTCTTTGCTTCACACATGTATCTGTGAGACATATTGGACATGCACTGATGTACCAAATCTGCAAGTCAGCTGTCATTGTATGAAAGGATTTTAAATATTACTTTTTAATATTATTTTCTTGCAATAATAGGAGCTTTAAAAGTGGATGTGAAAGACATGTTTGATGCAGTTCAAAGTATTGAAGGATTATTAAAGAACACACTTTTTGATGTATATATTTTTACATGCTGTAATTCTGTAGCGGTCATGTTTTATTTGACTCCCTTTTTCTACTGATTTAATGCCTGATTATCTTTCAGAACCAGAGACCCCCACAGATCCCTTCCTTCAGTTAATCTCTCTGCAGAAAGCCTCAGGGTCATGGGAATTGAACTCCCCCATGGCTAAGGTGTTAGAGAAGACACGTGATGAGTTGGACAAACTAATGCCAGCGAGGGTGAAATGCTCTTATTCATTATGCAGACAAGACCAAGCAGACATGCCAATCATTCAGTCATGCCCATGGCAGTCATGTCATTCAGTTATGTTTGCATCTTTTTAGTCAGTGAATTGGTTGGACATAGTGCGGGCCTGGAGAACTGCAGTATCTGGAGATCTTATCCAATTCATCTTAAAAGGACACTTGGCAAAATTTTATGCTGTTTTTAGCATAAAGCGGGTGTTAACCCGCTTCGTAGTCACTGTGGTGATCAAATGACTCATTATGGGGTGAATGAAGGCTCTCCTGGCTCTCCCTATACAGTCTCTTTGCGAATTTACAGCCCTTGCATGATTCCTGTGTCACAGAATGAAACCAAAAGCAACTAACACTTGAGCCTTACTTTCTGTTAGTCTAAACCAAAGCTTAACTCTTTAAAAATAATCATCGCTGGTTCTTTGGTCTTTGGTTACACGCAAATACATATGTATTTCTGAGAATTTAGGACAAGTTACAAACAACAACAAAAAAATGTGACTGTAAGGGGGAGCTCCATAGTTTAAAAAAATCCCAGACTTGCCTGGTGTCCCTTTAAAATGAGGTCATATCCTGGATGATTTCTTTTCATTTTCAAGTGTTTTAAACTACATTGTAAACACATTTTTTACTGTTTAAGATCAACAACCAATCAAATTACAAGTCTCTGTCCAATGCTTCTGGAGCACGTTACCAATGCTTCTGGAGCACCTACTCTGTCTTGACAGAATACATACACCACATCTGGTGTGCTTTGTGGATATATTTATATGAATATATTATCTATATTCATTAGGCAGACAAGGCTGTGTGGGCTACAGTTCTAGCTCTAATTTGGCTGTATGGTTTTCGACTGGAGGCTCGGGATGAATGGCAGTTTGTAGCCATGAAGGCAGCATCCTGGATTCAATCTCAGAAAGGTAAACCTACCTTGGTTAGACTAAAGATGTGTATGTGTGTGTATGCTTGTGTGCTTACATGTGTCTCCTGGTTTGCAGTGGACTGTGTGTCTCAGTGTGTGCAGGCTGGAAATGCTCTACTGGGATGTCAGGTGCAGCAGGAGACTTTGGGACTCTGAGGACTTCAGGCCCCCTTTCACCTCATTTGCGCCTTAGAGCTTATCGGCATGATTGCTTTTGTTATCATCTTTGATTGCTGCCATCAATGTAATGGATACATTTACATTACATTTACATTTATGCATTTAGCCAATGCTTTTATCCAAAGTGACTTAACAATCATGCTAAAAGAAGTCTTAGAAAGAATATCACTAATTGGGAACAGGAGGCTTCCAGAGGGTGAGAGTGCGGAGTAGAGTTAAGTGCAGAGGGGGATGTTGGACTGCACATGAAAACAGTCTGGACTGTCTTGGGTGAGGTGTTGAGACTGCCAGACGACATTCCTTTAACAATAAAGGACAAAACAACAACAACCGTTTAGTAGCCGAGGGGTAACATAACAGCATATGAGAGTACTTAAGTAGGTGGGAGCAGACCCATTAAATACTTTGTAGGCTAGAATTAGTGATGTTCACAAGTAATTTCTACTTTTGTGCCTTTTGTGGTCTTCATGTGTGACCTAATTGAAATATCTATTTAGGAAGCTTTGGTGTGCTTTTAGTGTTATACAGAATTAATGAATAAGGCAGACGCAAAGAGTTCCAGTCCTGATGATGCATGTGTGTGGTGATATAACAGAAATAAAAAATACATAATACATAAAGTTTCATACCATGGGCAACTGAGTCTGAATTGTGCATTGAAATATAAAAACAGATTTTTATATTTTTTCTTTTAGAAAGAAAAAAAAAGAATGTCCCTCGAATCTTTTTTATGTTATAATAATTTATAATTTCTAATAATTTCCAACAGATTATGTGATGAATTTGGTATTTTATGTTGATGGTTATAGTATTTTATGTTCATGGCTATGATATTTTATGTAGCTGTATATATGCAAGTTAAAGCAAATCCCTGCTGCTAAACCAAATACCTGCTGCTGCTGATGGTATAATTCAGATCCCAGTGCCAGGTCAGACCCAGGGCTGGCTGCTCTCTGGATGGGGGTTGTCAGCCACAACCCTAATGTACTGATGAAGCTCCCCTCGCTAATTTGTGTTTTTTCTTTTTTCTCATCAATTACCAGATTTTTTAGTAGCAAAGTGAAAAATGGGGGGGCTCTTACCCAGGATTATGGGTAAGCCTCGTGTTATAATTTCAGTTCATAGGTGGCTTTATAAAAACAATTTGACCAATGTGGTTAATGTAGCCCAATACAATAATGTAACCTGGACGATTATCGATAGATGAAGAGTGGATTCATATATATATATTACATATACATATTTTGACTGTTAAGCGAATGTTGAACATTCAACTAACTACTGCGGTTGAAAAATTGTGTTGTCATGGCATATGCCATTTGTAGCCTATAGATACTGAATTTTCTGTATTGGTATTTAATGCATAAACTGCATCAAGTAGAGCTTTGGTCAAGTAAGATAAGCCTATAATAAATGTGGCACACAAGCAATTACAATTAATTGAGGTTTATTGGTAACACACAGTGAGGTTACTTATGGAACTGATCAATGTTAATGTTCCATTGAATGTAATAAAATCTGGACACTGGACTTAATCCCAAAATGACAGAGTGAGATAGTCTATAGAGGTTAGTGAAGGAGGGAGAACTGCAATGATGGACCAATCAACAGACAGAGATGAACAAGGGAATAGTGTAATAATGGAGAGGAGAGAGATTGACAGAAAAAAAGTTCGATAGGCCTACCCAAAAGAGGATAAAAAGAATTAAGTGTATCTTTATCTGTCCTGTGCTTTTTTTTTGCAGAACTCACATATAGACACTCAGTCAGGCATAAGTGAAAATCCTATACCAATATGCAAGTCAATGTGCAATGCAGGCCTCAGAACTGCCTCAGATGTGCTCTGTGTGCAAAGCCTGCTTTGTGTCTTTACTGTATGTACATCTGCATAAAATTTCTTCATCGGCAGAGAGGAAAGCATTGCTAACAACAGATCATCTTAACATCATTGAGAGCGGTGTCATCACCCCTTCCTTGTCGCCCCTCCATCTTTACTTGGATACCACACACCCCATTTGGGCATTTTGAGCTCCAGTGACCCCAGTTTCCCCAGCCTGTGCCATCACCTTCGAGAATATCTCCATTGCTGCAATGGATGTTCATGTTGTTAGCAGCCGTGTCGTCTCCTTTGCCCTGCGGGTTCTCCACACGCAGTTGGAAAGAATCCAGGTATCCAGAGGAACAAGTGCGCTTGGCGGTCCAATCCCCCCAGCTAGTCAGACAGACACACACACACACACACACACACACACACACACACACACACACAGTATGAGAGTTTGGCTTTTTAGGATTTCCTTGGACAAGAATTGAATTGACTGTATTGACGACCTGCTATTAAGCAAGAAAAGATGCATAGTATACTTACATTCCTGGGGATTCCACCACTATATCATCAATGGGGTAAGTTATGTGTTTACACATCAGACGGATTCCATTGAGAGCTGTGTCATCGCCTCTTCCCTGAGACCTCTCCACCTAAGAGATTAAAACTTGTCAGCTATCCATAATTTTATGAGGAAAAAGTCCAAACATGGTGATTTTTAAACACTCCTCCCCGTGTCCACTGCACTGACAGTAGTTTGCACCATATTCAGTGACTAGAAATCATTACAATTTTCTCCTTAAGATAACAGCTACCAGAGTATTTATTTATTTGCAGTTTACATCAACAGTAATGGTAATGGTATAGTAAAAATACTTTGGTTTGTTTACAGGGACCCACTCTATAATATGGCTATTAAATTAAGTAAATGCTTTCTCTGGTCTTCCTCAAAACTGTAGCAACAGATGTCATTTTGGTCCCAAATAACAACTGAGATTCCTTATAATTCAAAAACAGACCCAAGGTTGAAAAATACTTTTTCTTTTTAGGTGTGGAGGGTCTGCTGAACAGGTCACTACCAGTAGTCCACACACTTAACCTAAAAAAAAGTCTCACCCTCAGACTGAAGCCGTAAGCATAAAAGTCGTGAGGACACATCTTAACTTCCTGCCAGCCACCCCATTTCCCTCCATTGTTAACTTCAATGGTAGTAGTAGTAGTAGTAGCAGTGGACCCCCAGGAGTCAGATACCAGGGCCAAGATGAGCAGACCTGTGAATAGTGGAATGTTTGCAGTCAGGGGTGCCCCTAGAAATTTGGGGCCTTATGACAGAAAATCCTTTTGCACCACCCAAACATAGATTATAATATGTTCTCTGTTGGCTCCCTGTCAGTATCATCATGACTGGGAGAAAGAAACTGTTCAGCCAGGTGAGAAGTCCCAGGAAATTCCACTCCTGGCTTACAACACTGCTTTTCTCTCCTTCACTCAAACCCAGACCAACAACAAAAACAAAATGAAACCAGAAATTCACATAGTGCACTCATGTTGCCGAGAAAGCCTTTTAGATTCCGAAATTACTCTTTACTCACTGAAACAGTTTCACCACATTATTTCACTTTAGGCAAATTAATTTGATAGAAATAGCAGGCCTACATTTTGTATGAAGTATCAAGTTGCCTTTGTGAGATGTTTTGCAAACCCCGTCCAGCTCCATCAATGAGCATAACGTTCGATTTTAAGTGTAACTGGCTTGCTAACTTTAGAGGGCACAGATGAATTCTCCATGGATTTGTGCATGTCTCAAACTTGTTTAGTGAGCGATATCGGAGTGAAACTGGAGCTAGACAGAGCGACTACTGCGCCCTTTGGATAAAAAAACGCTCCACGCTCCTGCTAAATTTCACCTGCTCCGCTCCATGCTCCACTCCCACTCCCACTCAGCTCCACTCACATGCTCTGGTAGGGGAACAGTTAAACTAATGAACAAATGTTTTACAAAATGATGATTGTAAAATGATTGTGATAGAAATGTTTCGTAACTTCTCCAGTTGTTGTTTACAGTCTACACATTATTCCTCAAGTGTGTATTTTACTTTAGTCTTTGGTAACCACAACATGAAATTGAATGAATATTATGGATGGATATTATGGATATGGCCTATTCATTAACTATTCTTCACAAATATTTTCAACATTGTCATTCATAATAACATTCTATGTACCGGTAATTATGCTCTTGTTTAATGTATATAATGGTATAGCCTATGCAATGACATGGCATATGGGACATTGCATTCCAAAAACATTGCATGCATACTTTCACTAAATAATGTATTTGTCTCACAGTCATGTAAACATGACATCGGGCTACAGTAAACACGGACACTGCCCAAATGGTCTCGGTTTGTACTTGGCTGCACCCAGAGAATTCAGTAGAGAGTGGAGTTTTTTTCCAGCATCTTTACAGGATTTAATGCAGAGTGCACTGTGGGCCAACTTCGAACTGACCACGACACTGACTGAAGGCTGCCACTGCCATAGGCTCTGTTGCCAATTCAGAATGTCAAATCGGCTACAAACGAGATGGCAGAGGTCAGAGGTCAGTTCATATGGGTGGAGCTACACATGCCTCTCAAATTTGAGCCACAGACACTCGTCCCCATTGGACCCAGCTCTATCAGATGTCCATCGGACCAGTGTGTGCATAGACTGACTGATACCGAGCAATTATTTCAGAGGACACAATACCCTTGTCTAATACACAATGTCTCAGTCTGTACCATAAACATAAATAGGAAAAAAAAAGAGGAAGCAATGTTCTGAAAAGATATCTCACCCATCTGCCACAGTTGTGTCCTTTGTTGCACTGGCTTGGCCATTGAGTTGACTCTTGCCTCTGACTCTTGAGTGTAATGCTAAGTAGCTGCAGCACTGTATGGGCTGAATAGGTAGCTCAGAGCTGTGAATGTTATGCAGGTTCTGATTGCTACCAGTATTTATATGAAGAACTTAAACCCACCTACCAAGCCCTCTGATGCATGCTGCAATCATTTACAGGAATTTCATACGCTGATATTGTGGTGCAGCATCCTGTTGTGTTATACAGGTTACACAGATGATCTCAAATAAAACTTGAATGATTAAAGGGCAACACTGGGTTGCCCAAGATGTGCAATAGAAAGCAAACAAGGCCAATGAGTAGTTTTATAGATTTTTCTGCAAGTGACAATTTGGACCCAATATTGGGTTGACCAAGATTGCGCAACAGAACTTAATTTGCAAAAGACCAAAGATCCTTACTGTAACAGGGTTCCCACGCGTCCTGGAAATTCTGGAAAGCCTGAAATTTTAGAAGTTGCTTTTCCTGTGGTTTTCCATGGAAAACACCTGGAAATTTAAACGTTAAAATGTCCTGGAAAAAAATATTGTACTGGAAGATTAGCCCCCCTCATTCAGATAGAACACAGTATACACCTTGGTTCTTATTTTGTACTGTATTCTGTGGGGACGACTTAGTACTGAGGAGCTGTGTCATGTGCTGAAACTGCATAAAAAAGGAATTTAGCTTTCAGAATCTCAAAAAGAAATAATTTCAAAAATCAAGGATTGGGTGCAATGGAGTATGCAATAGCGTATTGATTGAAGGCTGTGGATCAGATATAGACCACAACCACACACACACACACACACACCTCCCCAAAAAACTATACATTTTCTGAAAGCCTATAACCTTGAGATGTGATTTAACATGCATTGACATAATGTATTTCAATGGAATTAAATGTCATCAAAACACATTGATTTGGAGTGGACAACTATTCATGGGGAAACAGGTAGTGCATCCCAAAATGCTCAGTGTTAAAATTTGAATTCACATTCAGCATGTTCAGAGCTTTTTAAAAAAGTTGTTTTTGCTCGGGGTTGGATGGGGGACAGTATCCACATCCCTGATATTGCAAAAGTATGATGTCTTCCCTGCAGAAAATATAGCTTGACCAGCATGAAATGGTCTGCCTGGTGTAAGGTGGTTTAAGATGGTTCAAGCTGGTTTGACCTGATCTAGTTTTTACCAAATTATGATTTTGCGTGAGTTTTGATGGTTTGACTGGCTTGACTAATTTATGATGGTTACTATAGAAGGTTTTGCTGGCCATATACCAGCCATTTTCAGCTTCCACATCAGCATAATCAAGCTCCTCCAACAATGTTCAGTTTGACCAGCTACACATGTGACCATCATATCAAGCATATCGAGCTTGTTCAACCAGCTAAAACATCAAAGCTGAAAAAAAAACATAAAATGATTTAGATGGTTGACTGGCTAGATTGATCAAATTAAGGTGTGTTTTGGCATGACTTTTTGATGGTTTAGTTGGTTTGATGAGGAAGCCTAAGGTTGCTAGGGTTCCCTCTTGGGCACACTGCTCAAGGTCCAGGTACCCCACCGGCATGCCACCTCGACTTGGCTTAGTCACTGTATCCCATACAATATACTCACCATCATAAAGTAAATTAAAGCAAGCTATAGTGGGAGAGGAAACCGCATCTACGGCTTGGATGTGAACAAAGCCAACCACCACTGTATCTGTAGATGCAGTTGGGTATGTCCTAATGCATATCCAATAACACCAGAGCTATATTGTTGTTTTGGTAAGAGTTTACCATCTTTACTTTACCAAGACTTTACTTTACTATCGTTGTTTTGGTAAGAATTTCACGTTGAATCCTTCAATTTGTGGCAAGAGGTCTAGAAATGTCCTTGAAAAGTCCTTAATATATTTTAGTCATTTTGAGCTATTTTTTAGACAAATTGTTCCTACGACTATGGTAGCCACTACATCAAACAATCTGGAAAAACTCATATAAATGACATTCAATAACAGGACTGCTTGTGCACCACTGCCATTGACTGGATTTCATGGATTATGCATTGTTATTTACGTACCTTCAAACTGAACAAATGCAAAATTGAAAACTTTATGAAAAATTGTTGTGAATAGTTGTGAAGGCTAATTTTTAAAATATGAAAATTAGCCTGTATTTAATATTTTTAATATTCATTGATATACACTGTCAGTTTTCAATAAACTTCAAAATGCTCTGGTTTTATGTTAGTTTAAGTAGCAAATCTATGATGTGTTTTTAATTTTTCTTTTTAATTTTGTCACTCAGAGATCTCAAGTCATTGTAAATGCACCAAAACTAGCTGTTTACTTGACTACCGCCCTGTAGCTTTGACTTCAACTGTAATAGAATTGTAATTGTTTTGAAAAGCTTGTTAAAAACATCATTTGTTCATCAGTCCCTGGCTCATTCATCATTAGAAACCCTTCAGTTTGCTTATTGTTCAAATTATCTCCCCATGTCCTTCACTCCACTCTCTCACCTGGATAAAAGAAAGGGAAATTATGCATGACTGTTGTGTTATGGGGTGGCAGTGGTGCAGATGGTAGAGGTGCTGTTTGACGTGTTCAAGCCCTGCTCTGCCTGACCTGTCGAAGTGCCCTTGAGCAAGATGCTGAACCCCAGTGCACCCCAGATACTGAGCTCCTGGTGGCAGGTTGGCACCTTGCATTGCAGCCTCTGCCACTGGTGTGTGAATGTATATGGCTGAAAGTAAATGAGACATTGTAAAGCGCTTTGTGTCCTTGTAAGTGCTATATAAATGCAGTCCATTTATGACCATAGCTTGGCATTTAACACCAAAATGGCCAATAAATTACTCACCAAGCTTAAAAATCTTGGTCTAAGTCCTTCCCTTTGCTCATTGATCCTTAACTTCTTGTCCGATAGACAGGCAGTGAAGATTGGCTGCTGCACCTCCAGTACAGTCAACACTGGTGGACTCAAAGGATGTGTTCCGAGGCTGCTGATCCCTCTACACTTACGACTGCAATGCCACTCACAGTTCTAACTCTATTGTAATATTTGCTGATGACACAGTGGTGACAGAATTCATCTCCAACAACGATGACACAGCCTACTTAAATGAAGTTGAGTTGTTGTCAGCAAAGAAAACAGCCTAAAGCTGAACGTCACCAAAACAAAAGAGCTGCTGCTGGACTTCAGAAGGGAGAAACAGCTACATTACACTCCACTCAAAATCTATGGTGCCCCAGTGGAGAGAGTGAGCAGCTTCAAGATTTGTCATGGTCACCACATATCTCTACCATAGTGAAAACTGCATAGCCGCAGAGGACTTTCTATACTGCCACTATAGAGTCTGTTATTTCTGGGAACAACACAACTTGGTATGGCAACTGCATTTCTCAGGATAAGATCGCCCTGCACAGAATAATTCACTGTGACAAAAAAATCACCAGGACCAATCTGCCAGGGCTACTGCGCATATATTCCAAGCCTGGTCAACTTTAGTATTGAGGCGGGTGTGAGGGACTGCAAGAAGATTTTGGGAGGATGACCTGAGAGACCACAAATACCTCGAGTTCCTACTTTGCTATCTGAACTTAAGCCAGTAAGGTTAGAATACTTTTCATTTGTACCTTTACTTGACTTGCAGTACCCACCTCAGTCCAGTAGATGGCACTAAGCTTGCAAGCTGCCATTAAAAAACACAGAAGAAAGACTTGCGGTACCGGAAGTCCGGTCAACGGGGCCACTTTCTTCCTTTGTGGGGATGAATGCAACTTTGGGAACAGTTTAAAGATCTTGTGCACGACTACATCCCGCCATGTACAGCCCTTGACACGAATATACACCATGTCGAGGATTGGGGATATTATTCATTTGAATGTCGGTGGGAAGAGGTAGGAAAAGATTGTGTTTGCCTGAGCAAATCCGGCCAGCTAATGCTAATATTAGCTAAGTTAAACAGTGGATGACGTTTAGGGCTAACGCCCTGTTGTGGAACTAGCTAACGTTATGCTACACAGCAACTTTATTCGTTGTAGCTGTGCGCATCTCTTCTTAGTATGCAATCGTTAGGCTATGGTCAGGGATGAAGTGCGGATCATAACGTTGACAGGCTCCATCCCAAAAATAATGGAATGAATTTGTGCGTCTGCTTGAATATTAACTTTAGCTATCCTGTTTTAGCCAGCAGCCTCGCCCTTTCTGTTCTGGTAGCTACTTGCAATGTTTAATCAAAAAAGCAGCTGACAAGTTAAGTTTGTGCTGTTATTTGTGGTATTGGATAATGTGACATTATATCTTAGTTTGTTTACAAATGTCTGTGCGTTGTGACAGGTAACTTCCTCACGTCAGCGGTCAAGTTGATGTTTTGGTTCCATTGAGATAGATAGATAGATACATTCATTATTGCAGATACTTGTATTGTCCAGTAGGAAATTTAAGTAACGTATTTTGTACTAGGCAACTTGCGTAATATTCTACATTGATCTATTTAGGTTCAGTACCTCTAAGCAGACGCTGACATGGGTTCCTGACTCCTTTTTCTCAAGGTTGGTGATTTTTTAAAAAGTATTTTTCAGGTATATGATAACTATTTGCTGCCTCTGAACCTTCTTTTAATATTCTCCATCCTCTACTAGTCTCCTAAGTGGCCGGATATCAACTTTGAAAGACGAGACGGGAGCAGTGAGTTGTCATGGATTTCGTTCTACCTTCATGTTTTAACACTGACTTCAGCACCACTGTTAGTGTTCTGATATTCTCGCTGTTGTTTACCCACTGCCTTGTGATTTTCCTTCAGATATTTATTGATCGGGACCCCTCACTTTTTGCTCCAATTCTCAACTTCCTCCGAACCAAAGAGCTGCATCCCAGGTAAGACAGGCTAAGTCTCTAAATTATGCTTAGATATAGTCACATCTTTAGCATGACTTTTGCTTCCCTGTAGTTTCATTTCAGCAATGAACGCGCAATGAGGCCCTTGGCCTTTTCATGAACATTGTTGTAAGTTTTTGTCTGTGTCTGTCTTTGCCTCTTTTTCCAAGGTCTGTAGATGTGCACTTATTAATGCACGAGGCTGAGTTCTATGGAATCACTCCCCTAGGTAAGGAGATTAGAGTATAATATGCTTTCGGCTGGTAGAGGTCAATTTATGGTTGTGCAACTCCATCAATATGCAGACATGCAAGACCCCTCTCTGACATCGCAGACCCTCTTCAACCTGCTCTCCAAGAGCTGACAGATACCTCCCCAATTTTCTAACTGAAATGACGCAGACCCCACGGATAGAGGGAGCATGTGATTAGTCGGCTCGCTTGGTTTTGGCTTCTTGCCACCGTAGGTATAGTTAGCAACATGCTAGTTCACAGTGCAAGCTTTGTAAATAATCTCAGATGTTGTTTTCGATACAGTGGAAGGATTTCCCGATTGTACTGTGCCTATATTTCAGTTAAGTTTTGAAATCAGCACTTCGTCAGCTGACATTTGTAAGCAGACCAACCAATTGTTCGCTAACAGAACAATTGGTTGGCAGAAAATTTGTAATTTGCTTGTAAATGAATAACGTGAATAACTTTGCTATTGAGAAGTGCTATGTCTGTTAGCGACATTAACAAAATGATAGAACGATAAAGCCAAACGACTTTTTAATCATTGTATTGGTATGTAGGTAGACTAGTGCAAGTCCAACCAGTGTCTGGTGGTGTGTGGGTGTACACGGATAAACATCTCTGTGAATACAACTGTGCATCTGCATATTGACAGAGTTCCACGACCATAAACTAGGCTTAATATGTATGTAACTGTGTGTGCCACTTGCATCTGTCAGTAGCACATTAAGACTTTCCAAGTGTCAGGGAGGAGGTGAACTACAGGCCATGTTACTGGTTGTAGTAGTGAAACCTGACTTCAAAGAAAGAAAAGCAAAAACCAGAAAATAATTTATTTGTCATGCAGTTGGGCCTTGGTACTGAGTTGTGGAAATGTGTGTGTGTGTGTGTGTGTGTGTGTGTGTGTGTGTGTGTGTGTGTATGTGTGTGTGTGTGTGTGTGTGTATGTATGTATGTGTGTCCTCCATAGTACGTAAACTGCAGCTGTGTGATGAGCTGGATCGGTCCTCTTGTGGAACTGTGCTGTTCAATGGCTACCTTCCTCCTCCAGGTAGGCAGAAGTGTTCATTAGAGAAACTAGATGGGTGCTCGCCTGACCCTACGGCTACACTGGATGCGTTATGGAAGCATTCAGTCAAGTCATGTAAAAATTACATTAAAAAGACTGGGATTTTTTTTTTAGAATGTTTGCTGCACTGTCTTGTCTGATGTAGTCAGTTCCATTGATTATAGTGGAAGCTTATTGTTACAGCAGATACGTCCTTGACTTAACACATCCGGTGTAGACTCCTTGGGAGGGTCCCTGTTGATTGTGATATAAGGCTCCAATGTGTAGTCTATGTTTAATAATGGGCTTCAATAGTAAGTCTGTGTTTTGTTGTGTTTGTGTGTATGAGTAGAATATTGTTCCTGTATATGGTAAAGTCTAGTGTGTGTGTATGTGAGTGTTTGTATACATTATTTGCTTCTTTATAGTAATTTTTAGTATATATAGTATAGAGTATATGTTTTATAGTATTTCATGTTTGATAAGGCTCATTGGGTGTGTATGGCTATATGGGTGTATTTGACACCTAAGGTTAAGAGTCTGCTGTTTTAAGTCGTGATATATTCTTTGTGTGTGTGTGTGTATGTGTGTGTGTGTGTTTGTTCGTGTTCGTGTTCGTGTTCGTATGTGTGTGTAGTGTACCCTGTGAAGAGGCGTAATCGGCACAGTGTGGCGGGGCCTCAGTTCATGGGCGGCCGGTCTGGCCCTGTGGAGCGGGCACCAGTGCGCCGAAGCAACACCATGCCACCCAACCTGGGCAACGCTGGCATCCTGGGCAAAGCTGCTATGGAGGAGAGAATACTAGGTGAGACATTATTTGGATTTCCATATTCCTCTTTCTTTTTCTTTATATAGTGTGTGTGCAAAATTTAGGAATGAAAACTACCATGTTGCACTAATATTTTCACTCAGTATATTTAGCAACATGGTGTATTAGAATAACTGCAATAATAGTAGCAAAACTTGCAACAATAAAAGTAAAAGTATAAAAGTGAAGAGTAAAAGTAAAATATGCAGACAATAGAAGAACTTTATAAATTAATTAATTAAAATAAATTTTTTTATGGGTAATTAGATATTACTGTAAATCTGATAGTGAATGATTTCTATAGTAATGAGTTTGACTGATGGCTATTCCATCTCTCTCCCCTCTGACAGTCTCTGGCTCAGCAACGGACCCGGGGATGGTACGCATCATCTGTGGCCATCATAACTGGATCTCCGTGGCGTACGCCCAGTTTGTCGTCTGCTACAGGTCAGCCAGTGCCCGAGCCATCCCAATGTGTTGTCTGACTTTGCTAAAACAAACCTTTCACAATATGACAACACTGATGGCATGTAGAAGAGCTCCTTTTTTTTCCTTTTCATTCGAGCTTTCACCAAGTAACGTTTTGAGCCTTTACACTCATCATCAGACTTGTCCGGCACCTGTTTGATATGTGCACCCTGAATCACATTTGGAACACTGATGGTATTGCCAACATTTTTCATGCTTGTTTAGGTAGCTAGTGCATAGCTTTTCAACCAAAACTTGTGTATGGCCGTTGCTACTGTGTACATTTAATGTAATATACATTTCTACGTGTTCTTTTCTCTTTCTCTCTCTCTCTTTCTCTCTTTCTCTTTCTCTCTCTCTCTCTAGAATGAAGGAGTCAACCGGTTGGCAGCAGGTCTTCACCAGCCCTCGGCTAGACTGGGTGATTGACCGGGTGGCCCTCAACGCCAAGGTGATGGGCGGCTCGCTGGGTGACAATGACAAGATGGTCGCCGTAGCCTCTGGCACTGAGATCATCCTGTGGGCCATCTGCCCTGATGGAAATGGCAACGAGATAGGTGACATTCCCTCTTCAGTGAAAGAGTGAAAAGCAAGACAGACTGCATTTTGTGATATTGGTTATTGTCTCCACTGAAATTCTCCAGTGGTCTATATAGCTTTGTAGATCTGTATTCAGCCTTTGTTGGAGATGCCTTATAGCATTATGATAGTCCTCTTATAGGCATGCAAACTATTTTGGAGAGAGTATGTTGCAGAAGCTGTATTAAGTCAGATCGCCAATGGTAGTCGATACAGAGCAGTTGTTCAGTCATTTTTTTTAGCCACTCCACAAACCACAAATCTCTACACTCAAATACTGCACTCACACACACAAAAACACACACACACATACATACACAGTTACACTCAAATACTGCACACACTCACACACACACAAACACACACACACACACACACAAAATCACACACTCAGTCAATCAGGCTGCTCTGCCTCTGACAGGGCTCTTAGGAGGAGCTGAGTGTATACTGCATGGTTGAATAGGAGGAAGTCAGCGATGGGCAAACATCCCCTAACCCTCCTACCTTCCTGGCCAACCGGCTGTCACTACTGATTATAGCAGCACCCTCGGGGTGAGGTAGCTGGGTGTTTGCCACAAGTCGGGAACTTCCTCTGCTGCCACCGAAAGGATGTCTATCAGAGGGAAATGTGTTTGTACCGTCAGTGGGTAGATATAGAGTCTCTAAATCAAGTACTCACCGTTTCCTTTGTTGATTGAGTAACAGTTTATAGCTATAGATCAGGGGTGTCAAACTCAAATACACAGTGGGACGAATTACAAAAACTGGGTCCAAGTTGAAGGCCGGACAATATTTATTATGAACTTGAATCTGACAGTGGCCTAAATATAGGGTCTGTTAGCTATTTTATTGCTGGGGATGCACCAGTCCGACTTTTTTTTAGCTCTGATGCCGGTTCCGACTGGGCATTATTTTCCAAGACAAGACAAAATAGAACAACATTACTCAACATAAATAATTCAAATATATGTAATTCAAAAATAAACAATAGATGATAGATGATTGGTGCCATTTGCAGATTTAAGCAAGCAGTTTTAAATGCACATTTTACTTCTAATAAAATTGAATACAATATCTCTAAACCTAACAGTACAAACATACAATGTCAAGGCATTTCATTAATTTGCCTAAAAAAACTGCAAGACATATTATCTTATAGGCTATAACTTATCTGTTATTGCCAATTACAGTGTTGGGTGATGAGCCGTCTCTGTTGTAACATTAATGTTAACTTCTGCCTCTTAATTGAAATAAAGCTGGAGTGGTTGTTAATGGATTCAGCCATATATTGCCATAATTTGCATACATTTTAGGCCATGGGCTAGAGGGGCTTACCGTGCAGCTCTACCAACCAAACAAACTTTTTTGAGAAGTCTGGCTATGCTGAATATGAAATGATTGTTAACGTGTACAATTCTGGGATGCACTACCTATTAAAGCCCTAAGGGGGGGCATATTGACAATCAATACATTTCAATACAATGCAAGTACCATAGAGGACTATGCATTGTCCATGGAGTGGGAGAAGGTGGGACTTGTCTCAGTGCATAATAAATCACATCTACAGGGTGTATTCTTAATAGTGTTGTTTCTGTTGACTGTAATTAGTCTTGTTTGACTGTTGCTATGTTCAGCCAGGAGCACACCATGCTGTAGTTACTCTCCAGTAATAACTTTGTAGTTATGTATTTATACAATTATGTAGTTATACATTTAGAAGTTAGAAACTCACCCCTGAAAGTGCCTGTGGAGGTCCTCTTCTTAATGCTGTTTCTGGTGACTGGGTAAATTGGCCTCTCCTGTCTGTGTTGGCTGCAGGTGTGTTCAGCCTGAACGTGCCTGTGGAGGCCCTCTTCTTCGTGGGGAACCAGCTCATCGCCACTAGCCACACGGGCAAAGTGGGTGTGTGGAACGCAGTCACCAAACACTGGCAGGTAAAGAAGCGATGACCTCTCCCTCACACCCTTCTGTCTGTTGTCAGAACATTATTTAAAAATCGACCCCGCCCCCTCCCAAGCTCACATGACAGAAGGAGAATTTGTCAGCTTTCAGGATATGTAGCAAGTTGAACAGTTTGATTTATCAAAAAAGTTGCAAAAGTAGAAGACCCAAGTTGGGAAAGCGAGACTAAACTCTATTTGGTGAACAAAAAGGTGCCAGTTTCTAAGAACATCATAGCAAGACTTGGACATCTGTAATTTCCTTTCTGAAGACGGCGAGTAGGTTCTCTGTGCGCGTGTGTATCTGTGTCTACCTAGTGACTGAAACATTACCTCTGTGTGCATGCATATGTCTGTGCCTGTGTCTGTGTGTAGTTGTGTGTGAGAGAGAGTAGTAGATGAAGAGTAGTGTTGGTTGTGTAATCGTCTCCATGTGAGTGATGTGTTCTCTCTTCCCTCTCCTGTGGCCCAGAACCAGGATGTGGTTCCCATCAACAGCTACGACACAGCTGGCTCCTTCCTCATCCTGGGCTGCAACAATGGCTCCATCTACTACATCGGTAAACCACTGCAGGCCTATGAGTGCTTTTGCCCAGCTTTTCTGCCTCACCTCTGGGATTCATGAGGGGAACGGAGGGATGAGATTTGTGTTTGTGCAGAACGGATGTAACAATGTGGAAATTCAACACCATTATTACATGAAGAAGAATCTCAACTATCTGTATTATCTTGGTGTTGTTGAAGTGTTGTGAATTGATCAAAAAACAAATCGGAATCGAAATGTATTTGAGAGTGTGCCTACATTAAGCTTTCTCCACTGTCTTTCAGTGTTATCCTGTGTGTCCTGTGCTATTGTTGCACAGTAGAAGCAGAGAGGGTTGTTGGTAGGAGTGGTAGTAGCAGTGGTGATGTTAGTAGTAGAATTTTCTTCCCTCGGTGGCTACATTGTGCCTGGTCAGCTTTGTGGTTTTGTGATGTCAACTGGGGGAAGAGATCAATTGGGAAGCTTTAACAAAGTGTGCCAGAGTCCAGAGACTATCTGGGATCACTTTCTTTTCTGTTCTGTTATGTAGAGATTACTATTGATTTGGGTGGATTTGTCTTATTGTGCTCTTTTCATTTATCTGCCCACTAGACCAGTGAGGTTAAATGGGAATATTGAATTATGGGAGTATTGCCTTTCTGTCCCTCTGCTAGACATTAGGGCTAGATTTGAAACAGCAGGCCTCAGGTTGTTACAGACTCACATCTGGGCTGTAAGGGACATCTTAAGTATTTGATTCACAGAGCGGAACGGTTGAATCAGTTGAACTGGCTACCGTCAGACACAGAACACTGTGGTTAAATTGGGCACCTACACCCACCAAGGCTGTCAGAATGTGTGTGAGTCAGATTGGGCTGTATGAGTGACATGCACATAGCTTTAAGTATATGCAGTACAGTAGTTTTCTCTCTCTCTGTACATATTTCTTGGGTGTGTGTGTGTGTGTGTGTGTTTTGATTTATCCTTTATGTGTATTTTGGCTGTTGCGTGTACGTGTTTGTGTGTGTACGTGCGCGTGTGTGTGCGTGCGTGCGTGCGTGTGTGTGTGTGCACACCCAGATGTGCAGAAGTTCCCCTTGCGGATGAAGGATAACGACCTGCTGGTGACAGAGCTTTACAGAGACCCCAGTGAAGACGCCATCACCGCCCTCAGCGTCTACCTCACGCCCAAAACAAGTATTATGAAATGTGATTCACTCCTCATATCGCTTTACACACACACACACACACACACACACAAGAAATATGTGTTCATTTTTGTATGTGTGGTCTAAATTGGAATGAATATTAATCGTATTCAACGAATACAAAGTCATAGAAGTGTATTATTGTATTATTATAGTATATTATTTGAACAACTAAAACCTAACCTGGTGTGTGTGTATATGTGTGTGTGTGTGTGTGTGTGTGTGCACATGTGCGTGCGGTGGCGTGTGCATATGTGTGTAAACCAGGCGACAGTGGTAACTGGATTGAGATCGCGTACGGGACCAGCTCTGGTACGGTGCGAGTGATCGTGCAGCACCCAGAGACGGTGGGCTCAGGGCCGCAGCTCTTCCAGACCTTCTCTGTCCACCGCAGCCCCGTCACCAAGATCATGCTCTCTGAGAAACACCTCATCTCAGGTGCGCTAGCCTTTATCTCATAGACAGAGAAGCACTCACACATCCAGTCAGGTACATCAGACTTTACCTGATAACTAGGGAAGCGTACACACACACACACACACACACACACACACACACACACGTGTGTGCACACTCACCTGGTCATCAACATCATGTTGTAGTAGGGCTTCCCTGGGGTTGGAAAAAAGTCTGAAATTTAGTTAGAAGTTTAGTTATGAACATGAAGGATTTTAGGCATTTTAGACCTTTTAAATGCATTAATATATTATGCAATATGTCTAAAATGCATTTAAGGTAGGCCTTAAATCAACCTGTGTCATGGATTATTTCCACAGTTACACCTGTGTGCGGCCTTTAGTAAAGGCCCTTTACCACAAGGAAGACAAGAAGAACATACACCTGCTCACTCAAATAGCTGATAACAAACTATAAGTGCCAAGAGTCCGTGTGTTTGTTGTGCTAGCTATTGTAGGTTCTTGTTTGCATCTTATTTGAGTTTTTGTTGTGTTATTTATCAGTTTGCGCGGACAACAACCATGTGCGCACCTGGACGGTGACGCGTTTCCGTGGGATGATCTCCACGCAGCCGGGCTCCACTCCGCTCTCCTCCTTTAAGATCCTCTCGCTGGATGACATCGACGGGCACGCCGGCTGTGGCGCTGGCACTGAGATTGGTCAGTCACACTGAAGGACAAACCTTTTTTTCTTTTTGGGAAACAAAACATGTCTGTAGTTACACAAGCCTTCTCTCTAAATGTGTGTTTACCGCAAATGCTCCTAAAGCTATAGATTAGCTTTGTTTATAGTTTGTTTATGCAGTGAAGAGCTAACTTGATCATGTTTGAGAAACGGTAGTAGCCTTGGGTATGGCAAGATTCCCCCAGTCACAGCCTAGTATTTAGCTCACTAAATAGTATTAACTTGTTGTGTTGGTGGCATTGTGTCAGGATGTCTAGTAGTGCAAGTAGTGAGGGGCTCTCTGTCTCCTCCTACAGGTCCATATGGGGAGAGAGATGACCAGCAGGTGTTCATCCAGAGGGTGGTTCCTGACACCGACAAGCTTTATGTCCGTCTCTCATCCAATGGCAAGAGGTCAGGGCAGTCAACTTTTTTTTTTTTTTTTTTTGCTGTTTTTGTGTCTTATGGTTTTTCATTTGTGTGTGTGTGTGTGTGTGTATCCTGGGTTAAATGTTATATAAAAGCAATAAAAGCACAAGCTCTCCCTTGACATCACATGATCAATGAATTTGATCAATGACATCACATGATCAATGAATTTTTTAGTCATTTGTCAAAACGAATGTAGCCATGTATTTTAATATCATATAGAAGTGTGATGCAGTGGGTGTTGTGGGGCAGTAATAACATCACTGAGATGGTCATGTTGTGACTCCTTGGATGTGTCACCTTGGGTGAAGCATCTTCTAAATATGAGTCAACTTTACTTTATTAAAAGAGGGATTGTCTGAATGCTGCAGTGTCATATCCCATGTGACCTCTGACTCCACGACCTGTGTCCTGTCAGGGTGTGTGAGGTCCGCTCGGTGGACGGAACGTCCATCACGGCCTTCATGGTGCACGAGTGTGAGGGCTCCAGTCGCATCGGCTCACGGCCGCGCCGCTACCTCTTCAGTGGCCACAGCAATGGCAGCATCCAGATGTGGGACCTGACCACCGCCATGGAGATTGCCGGAAAGGTGGACATCAAAGGTCAGCAGTTTAACAGCACCACGTTTGAAAGGATAGTAGTTAGTTAATAGTTTTCATGCCTGAATGCCTTTGGTTTTGAATCATCTTGAAGCCAGCTTTGCATTGACCTGCATTGTATTTAATACAACTACTACACATGGTAGAATGCGATATTGTTTGACAGCCTGTCTGGTACTGATTGATTTTCTATGCTATCTTCAGAGGATATCTGGACAACACAGTGCTTAAGTGCTTTTGACTTCAATGATAGTTGCTTTTCACATTCTGTAGCTGTCGCTTTGTCTTTTTTTTTTAATGTTTTAATATAAAATCACTTCTCATTACACCTTTTTAAAAGCATCCAGAGTGATACACAACACTTGGAAGTGATGTTGACTGTTTTCAGACTCCCAAGCATTGGGCGTGGGACATATGCATGTGGCATAAGATTCTAGGACACTGACCATAGTATTAGCTGCGTGATTGTGTATGGAGGGTGATCTGTTGGCTGCAGGAATCTGATTGATGATGTGTGTTGATGGGCAGCTCTGGGTGGACCTACGGAGGAAGAACTGCTTGAACTGCTGGATGTGTGTGACCTGGCTTTGACCCGAACGCCAGACATGAGCCCAGCCGCCTCACTCACACACTCCAGCACGCCACGCACATCGACCTGCAGGTACACCTTGGATACGCATGCACACACACACACACACACAAATGAAGACACTCCCATATACCTATCTCCATCTGCTTTAGAGGGAGTGTAATCTGATAGTTTTGTTTCTATCTTTCATCTAACTGCTTAACTTTACCCACTCTCTCTCTCTCTCTCTCTCTCTCACACTCTCTCTCTTTCTCTTACACTCTCACTGTGCATTTCCCTCTGTCCACATCCCCAGTCTGGTGTCCCAGTCCAGTGAGGGTGCCCGTGATCGCGGGGTCCTCCTCCGTGGATCAGCCGGTCCCTCCATCCCCCCTCTGACCGGCAGCCTCCCCCGCCAGGCACCCCTGGTGCCCTTCTCTCGCCCCCCTCAGGGTCACGGCCAGGGGCAGACCCTTGGGCTGAGCCAGGCCTCTCTGAGCGGCGGCAGCATTGGGGGATGCAGCCCCCTCCCCTCCCGGGGCCCACCAGAGGCTCTGCGGCGGGGCAGCTTTGCAGAGCGATGCCAGGAGAGAGCCAAGGGTGCTGAGGGCATGGGCATGGGCATGGATGCGGCGGGCGCGGGTAGACGCAGCCTGGCCGTGTCCAGCGAGCTGGAGGCTCGTTTGGGGCTCCGCTCGCCCCCCGGCTTCCCCTCGTCGTCTCCCTCCCAACCGCATCCTCACCCTCATCCGCCCTCCCCGTCTACCCTGGCATCAGCCGCCGCAGCAGGTGGGCCTTCGTCGTCATCGTCTTCGTCTTCCTCAATGAGGAGGTCGCCGTCTGCGGTGTCATCTGGGGCAGGAGCCAGCGCAGCACCTGCCCTGAGCCCGACACGTTCCCAGATGCCTGTGTCGCCCCCGCGCCGACCAATCACAGCCACCACCGCAGCTGTCAGCGGTGAAACGACGCCAACCGACAGCAACAACCCCGCCTCTGAAAGCCCAGTGTCGCCCCCGGCAACCAGCCCTAAGCTGCACATGAATGAGACGAGCTTTTGATTGGCTAGATGCATCCATTTTGTGTGTGTGTGTGTGTGCGCACGCACGCATGTGTGCATGCATGCCTGCTTGTGTGTGTGTGTGTGTGTGTGTGTGTGTGTGTGTGTGTGTGTGTGTGTGTGTGTGTGTGCGCGTGCCTGCCTGCCTGTGTGTGTGTGTATGTGAATGCACGCTTCTGTGACTGAGGTAAATCTTTTTTCAATGACCGCAGTCACTAAATGTCTTCCATGAAGTCATTGCAGTTCCATCAAGGGCTTCAAAGCAGCAGCTTTACCATGAAGGTTTTGGGGTTTTTAGTTTAACATTTTAGTTTCTAGTGTAACATTTGTATATTCTATCTGGATTTTTTTTTTTTTTTTCTAATGTATGGTGTATTAACTGAACCACACTGACTGTCAGATATTATTTTTTAAGACTAATTCACTCAGTCTCTCTCTAGCCCCCTGTGAACTGAACCACACTGACTGCCAGATATTATTTTTTAAGACTAATTCACTCAGTCTCTTTCTGGCCCCCTGTGATCGATCTATCAGCTTCTCATGTAAACATTCCAAGGGCTATTCCATGGAAAACTGACTTTTGTCACATCCATAATGCCTGTGAAATGCCATGGTATTTGTATGATTTGTATTTACATGAAATTTGAACATTTGCTATTTTTGAAAAATGTTCGAATAATTATAATTATAACATTTCACATAATTATTAATATGACACAAATACCGTAGTATTTTATTTGCATAATGGACGTGAAGTCAGTTTTCCTTTGAATTACCCCCTATGTTTCTACTCTCTATGGGCTGGTGAATTGCCCCCTATGTTTCTACTCTCCATGGGCTGGTGTCAGGTGGAGAGTACTCGGATTTCCATGAAATTGTGATGAGGGAATGTTGAGATATAGTTTTTGCACAAAGAGAAAACTGAAAGAAATTCATTCCATTGTTTTAGACTGCTGGTGGTCAGGCTGCTATTGGGCCTGTGTCTGCTGCACTCAGAAACACAGGGACTTGAGTGGAGGGCTGCTAATGTCAGTGGCCCTGAGTGGAACTAACCTAATTAGGCTTGGGGGTACCAGGGAACTCCTGCCCCATAGAATACCAGAATCCAGAACTACTGGGCCCAGATTTCAGTTGGTCCCAAATGGGTTTGTCACGCCCCTTGGAAAGCCAACACCTGTGTTGATGGGACATATCAGTGCAGTCTTACACAACTGGACCAGAACTTAGCTTAAATCAGCAAGAAAAACAGGTGGATAAGAAAGCTTTCGCCATTCCATCATATTTGCTACAGCCGGCTCATTTGGACTTGTTTGCAAATTTACACTGCCTGATCATGTCATATCATATCATTATGTTCTTTCATTGCAGAGTAGAAGTCTCTGTCTGCATATGTCCGGAGCTAGTCTCACCAGTCAAGAGAACAGCAGCTAGGAAGGGAAGGGACTACTCACAGTGTCAGTAGTGACTACTCACTCTGTGTCCAGTGCTTAATGTAAGCGCCTGTTTGGGTTGGTATTGCAGTGCTTCTATGTGGAGTGGACACACGTAGGAGCGAACCGATGGCAAAAATAGACACGCATTAAATTAGGTTTGGTAGCATTGCATCACTGTTGAAATTAAGCAGGGAAACCAGGGTGCAGATTTGACTCCTTTGCACTGTATGTTCAACTATGGATTCAGGGGCAGTGCTGAGCTGTGTGTGTGTGTGTGTGTGTGTGTGTGTGTGTGTGTGGTGTGTGTGTGTGTGTGTGTGTGTGTGTGTGTGTGTGTGTGTGTGTGTGTAGGTGGTAGGTGTTACAGTTGCCTTGCTGTGAGTTTGAGTGCCTTGCTGAGGATAGGATACTAACACTGCCATACAACATCAGGCCAGCAGAGGTGTGTGTGTTTCCTTTCTATCAGAATTGTAGAGCAGCCTTGGTGTGCTCCTGAAGGTATTTTTATTTATTTTTTTTACACTGGAGTTTTCTCAGCCAGCTCATCCTATCCAAGCCCACACTGTTCTTCAGGGTGTTAATGTCATTGTAGTTTTTAACAGCATTGGCGGTACACACACACTGTTGGTTTCACACTGACATATTTGCTCAACGTGTGTGATATGTAAAGTGTGGCCATATTGTTTACTGTGTGTTCCCCATAACTCCTTTGAACTTTTTTTGCTATCAGTGGGAGTGATCTCACTAGAAACTGTCACTTCAAAGGTTCTCCTTCACTAAATGTTCTTGGGTCACACAGAGGTTTATGGAACCATTTCATGGACTGTGTTTGCACTTGAAAGTGCACTTAAAGTTCTGCTGCCAGAAATTTTGTCAGTCTAAGGTGACCAGGGTCCCTCAAGCATCGTGAGTGAGTGTGTGTTGTTTGTGCTCCATTTCAAATTGTCATTGTGCTGTTTTTAAAGAGCATCTGTTTATCACAGAAAAAGCTAGCTCTTAAAAGTCTTAACTACTGAATACATCAAAGAAACCTGCAGAAAAAAATTATCATGAAAACTGGTCTGCTCTGTGTGAGTGTGCTGAATGTTATTTGGAATTGTACAATGTTACTGGTCTTAATGTCTTCCCTAAAGAATTTAATAATAAAAACAATAAATATGAGTTTTTTTTTGTCAGAGGTTGTATCTAGAACATTCCACACTCAATCAAATTAGTCAACACACAATGTAATTTTAAACAAAGCATTTTACTCAAAGTAGAAATAGCTGGCGATGGAGTCCCTTCAGTGATATAGGAGTATTGTACATAGAGTATTTGTGCTTAGTAGAAGTCAAAAGCCTGTCGCTGTAAGCAAACTACCACGAGTGACAACATGTAGCTCTGCCTGATCCTCTTAAAGGATGCTGATCGCAGCTTTGCTTGCCTCAACCCAACACCTGAGAACATCCAGTCATGGATACAGAACAGTGTGTCAATGTGTCAATCAGCATCATCATCATAGTTGGCGACCCAGACAGGAGAACAGTATGATACTGTTTCACACATGCACAGACACCGGTTTCCTTGTCTGAGGTGAACTACAGCATGTCATAGCCTTTGTTGAAAAACAGTTGCTATCACAGCAGCTAACAGTGTACTAAGTACATGAGAACATGAACAATGACTGGCTGATAGAATGATAAGCTGAGGTTTGACCACCTAGAGCAGTGTGTGTTTTTCAGAACCAATATCAGTCTAGAAACGGTCACTGTCTACAGCTACAATAAATTGTATGTGTACATCTGTCAACTCTGGGTTAAACCCTTGTCATACAGGAGATGAATCTGATGCCATCTTAACAGCTGTGTTTGAATGCAGGAAGTAGGAAGTGGGATGAATCAGACCTGACTCTCCTAAACCTGTGGTTGGTGTCTGAATGTAAACGGTACAGTGTGTCTGTGTGTTCACTTCTTGTTCCGAGTGCTCGTTGGAGTACTGATATTTAAATACTCAGAATAAATAATTCAGTGATAGAAAAATAGCTCTTCAGTATTAAAATGCTTTACAGATTCAAGTTAGAAATGTATGTGTAGTGCATTTAAACTTTTTTTTGTTCTATGTTTCACTTTTGATTTTTTTTTTTTTTTTTAACTTAAAGTTAGAAAAACATAATTCTCCCAGTCCCCCACCCCACCAATCCCCTGAAAAAGACTATAAAAGCTGGTTTGGTCCTTTGCTTATTGCGTCCCTCTGGTCAACGCTAGAGCATAGTTCAAAACACCAGTATGGCAAGCTGAGGCCCCCCCCACCTTGGCCTCAGATCTTGTTGTCAAGCATTTCAAGGAAGAGCTTGTGCATGGGCACTCGACGCTCACGGTGCAGCCGCCAGAAGGTGTCGACAGCGCGCGCGGCCGTCTGTCGGAGCAGGGGCAAGGTCATGAGCAGACGGCCGGCGCGGTGTGGCTCCGTCGGGTGCTGACTGCTTTCGTGCTCCTGCAGGGCCTCATGGAGACTGTCACGAAACCGCTGCACTGCCTCCGCACCCTCCAGGTTTGCAGCATCTGAAAGGACACACACAAACATGTTTAATCATCTATTTCTTGTAGGCCTGCGCACTGAGAGGTAGTTAAAGATGCACTTGCTATACATGCACATAAATACACTTCCTTCACATTTTAAAGTCACGCACACACACACTCATACACATATACATGCATGCATCAGACACCAAGGTCAAGAGGGGCCTCTAGGCAGGCTTTGGTGATTGTGTTTCTGCTCACCCCACTGCACACTCGCGTAAACACATCCACACACACTCTCCCTCCCTCTTTGTTGTTTGTGTCAAATCCCATTGTCCACCCCAGTTGCTCGCCAAACATCCTTTAATAGGCAGGACAAGGGCATCTGTAGATCAAGCCTCCCCGCTTTTTGTTTTCCACTATTATGGCACAGGCAAAGACAATCACCGTTCCACCTTGGTAAGCAATGTGTGTGTGTGTGTGTATGTGTAGTTGGACACAGTGTGCATAACCTCCAGGAAAAATTAGAGTGTATGTGTGTGTGAGAGAGAGTGAGGCTTGGGAAAGACGGGCAGAAATGGATTTATTGATCTCTGCTCTGGCCTAGAGCACAGAGGCCTCCTCACAGCGCCTGTATTGATCACCACTCCCTCAGCCTGTCCCGTGATGAGAGAGAAAGAGAGGCCTGTCAGTGCCTTAGAGGGGAAAGGGGGGCATCTCCTCTGCGCTGTTGACTGTTAGCTGAGCGATAAAAAACAAGAACAATGCACTTCACTATGGTCAATCAGCGCCATAATGGCATCCTTGTGTCAAGAGAAAGCATTTTAGCATGCGATGATGGATAGCCCTGAGGCTGGGACGTAAGTGGGCCATTTCTGGTGCACATTCTGCTAACTTTTGTGTGGGACCGCTAATCAAAACTTGTCCTCAAGTTGCCATTGACCTTCGAGTAAGTGTCTGCCCTCATAGGGAAGTACACACAACTGATGACGACCCAGTTTAAGCGAAGACTGTGCAGCATTTATATCATGTAAATCAGCTAGGCTAATTGCTTTGTCTTCAGTGATACGTGCTAAGTTGTAGGGGGATTGGACTTCTTTCTGAAAGCAATGCATCTTTATGACTTTAGCATGCACCTATGTGACATACAGTTTTTCATTTACATTTAGCAGATGCTTTTATCCAAAGCAACTTACATTTGTCAACTGTCAAATACATCAATTACATACATGTGCCTGTGTGTGCAATGTGCAAGTACATAAGTGTCTGTCCATGTATGTGTGTGTGTCTCACCTGAGTTGGCGAGGGTCATGGCTTTGATGGTGACCAGCTCCTCGGGGCTCAGGCCCATCTGCTGGTACTTGCGGGTCAGGTGGCGGAGCGCCGTGTAAAGTTCAGCGAACCCGGCGGCCCGGCACTGGCCCTCGGCCAGACGCAGGTTATCGGCGAACACCAGCTCATCTGCTGAGCCCAGTGAGCGTGACACCACCGACAGGACCAGCGCCTCCATCCAGCCTCCCTGCAGTAGCGCCATCTGGTCCACCAATGAGAGTGCAGAGAACCCTGCCAAGAGTCAACAGACAATGAGATGGTGTTCAGATGATTAACAAGCACAATGTGAGATTAGGATGTTGGCTTAGGTCTATGATTAGATAGATATAGTTAGATGGATAGACAGATAGATATTTCATTAATTTTCAGAGAAATTAAATGACTGGATTTTGTCTGTCTGGAGCACAGGTTGCTACCTGGAATGTTCTTGGCCCAGCCAATCATAACTAGCAGCTCTCTGTTGAGGAGGTCACAGAGGGTGAGCAGAGTCTTGAGCTCAGCACTGCCCCCGGAGGACGAGTCTGGGATAGCACACAAAGGCGCTGGCTCAGACACCAGTAGCTGAGAGATCACTTTGTTGCCTATGAGAAGACGGAGAGTTTTTCAGTAGGTTGTTAAAAATCATGATATGTACCAAATGAAGCTGGACACATTTCTATCTCTAACATAGAGAAAGTAGAAAATACGAAAGCATTACTTTTTTAAAGTGTTATTTTTTAAACTAAATTATTCCAACAGTTTTGTGTGGTGTGGTCTCTTACCAATGGGTTTGGCAGGATGAGAGAAAGGGGGTTTAGTATAAAGGGTCAGGCCACAGTCCACCCTGCGCTTGTACTTCTGGCGACCTCCCCGCACTCTGTCCATACGCACACCTGACACACAGCAAGCACAGGACACCATACAGATAAGAATCACTTCAGGCTGGAACACCTTCATTGATAGTGAAAAAATTAAAGGTGCAACCACATATTTGTTAAAATTTTTTGTCACTGCATTTTTTCTTTTCTTTTCTGTTTTACACTGTTCAGTTTCTTACATCAGTCTAAGCAACACAGCCTTCTGAGTTATGAGTTCATGAACTCCTGTTGGATACAAATCAGCTTCCCAAATATTTTTAACACCAGTATTGCTAGAAGACAATGCAGGTGATACCATAGGAAATGTCAGGAGAAGTGCAAATCTAACACTGTCAATTTAACTTCTAAACCTCAGAGCTACTGGCTCATAGACTTCTCTTCCTGTCTCATAGATGTCTCCTCATGCCTCATTAGTTTGTATAACAACATGCAGACACTTCTGGAAGCCACACTTGGCCCATAGATGACAATTTCCCAGCACCTTAATGGACTAGTCGTGGATTGATGAATAGATAGATAGATAGATAGATACATACATACATACATACATACATACATACATACATATATGGATAGATAGATAGATAGATACTTTATTTATCTGTAAGGAAATTAAGGTATTCAGTAACTTTTGCAAAACAACGCTTATACACACAAATATAAACTCTAAACAGTCACAGAAGATAGAATGGAGATAGCACAAAAGGATGCTAATGCAGAAGAATGTATACCACTGAGGTAGTACAAACTGAACAGTGACTTGCAAGGGACACAGTTCTGCCTGAGGCTTGTCCAGTTCTGGGGTGTGTGTGTAGAGCAGAGGTCACACTCACCCTCTTTCATCATGCCAGCACGCAGACACTTCTGGAAGCGACACGCCTGGCAGGACTTCCGTCGACGCTTGGTAATCTCACACTCGTTTGTCACGGGGCAGGTGTACTCAATGTTGCCTGGAACCACACACACACACACAGAAGGAGAGAGAGAGTTCGCTTAAAAGATCACACCAGGAGCAACATATAAGGTCTGAAAACTATTAAGCTAAAGAAAAGCTTTGGACCTCTCATAACTTTTTTCTAAACTAACTTTTTTATCTACACAAACAAGTTCACTTTTTCACTTTCTCTTTGATCATCTGTCATATTTGTCTGTTTCTATTTCCATTCCATTCCTGTTGTGTTTCTATCCCACTTCCCTTGTCTGGCACCCTGGGTCTTCACACAGCAATCCATAGCAGTTCCAGACTATGAGTAGACCTATTGATTGGCACTGGCCCACAAGGCTTAACGAGCCACTGGACTGGGCGACAAGTTTCAGGCTGGCAAGACAAAAAGCCTCTAATAGACTATCGACTGTCCCCCCCTCCACAACAACACACTGGACAGGAAGAGAGAGAGAGAGGAGTGGAGAAGCGACACTGGACTCCTCTTAATTTTTTTTTTGGAGGCCGTAAGTACCTCAATCAATGAGCCCCCCCCTAAAAACACACACACACACACACACAGACACACACACGTACATGCACACTAGGATTAGGGAATCCATTACCCAACAGTGACTCTTCATCAATATATTGATAGTTATTCAGACAGTGCTGTGTGTTGATGAATTAGATCAAATCCCTTCATGCTTCACAGTTCTCTTCACTGTGTTGAGCGGAATAACAATTTTTTAAAAGGCATTAATGCACTGAGCTGTGTGTGTTGTAGCCAAGACGGAAAGGCTTTGCACTCATAACAGAAATTGAAAGCTCTAAATATATATAGAATGCAAATGGTTTATCCCTCAAATAAACTGTAGCATTTAGGATTCAATGTTCAAGCAGCTAGACTAATTAGTATCTAATTCGTCCAAATGTAACAAATAGTATGGACTGCTCCTTCCATAATCACCATTCATTCACAACTCTCTTGGTGAGCAACCCATACAACCTCGCGACAGATGTTAAAAGGGAAGTTTAGATAGTTCCAGTTCAAAAGCGAAGAGAGACGGTCTTACATCTAAAGCAGGACATCAACCACTAATCAGCAATAACAGGCCGTTTCGGAGCATATTGAGTCTTCACACGAAAATCAATCACATGACAAGACGAACTGACAAAATTATTGGATATCTGATTTGGCTCAAGATCTCCCCCTTAGTAGATTATTGATTATTTGATTAATTAAAATCGGCATTGTTGTAACATGCTCTACATGTTCTCTCTCTCTCTCTCTGTTATAGTGGACAATTTTCTGATACCTTGAATGGTTCTCTTGAAGAACGCCTTGCACGCTTCACAGGACGCAACTCCATAGTGATATCCAGACGCAAAATCCCCGCAGACCAGACACAGCCGCTTGTGTGCAGGACCGAGCGCGGACACGTACTCCCCAGGAAGGTGCAACGCATCCCCGCCGACCGACAGTCCGCCACTACGCTCCGAATGGTAGTGATGGGAGCTGGATCCGGGCGGAGTGCAGCTGCCCCGGCTACTGCCGCTGCCGCTGCTGCTGGAGGCGGGCGAGTCGGGATTTAGGGACTGGGCCTGCGAGAAAAAACTGTAACCGCTGCTTTCTGATGTAGCGCCGGGGCTGAAGGGGGTGTTGCTGTCCAGGGGGAAAGCAGGGCTCGACGGGTCTGCTTTGATGCAAGGTTCGAGTGGAGAAGGAGGCCCGTCAGTCGAGGAGGGGTCCAAGAAACTAGAAGGTGGTGAAGATACAGACGGTTCTCAAGTTACTGTGTAAATAAGCTACATATTAAATAGCATCTGAGACTGAATAATTCAACAGGCAGATGGTTCAGAGAAATTTTTTAAACGTTGGATTTGCTCCAGCTCAAACCACTCTTAACTTTATCTTTTATCAATTAAAACACTTGATGGCCATTTCTGGATTTGCAGGCCTACTAATTGGATTGCTGGTTTTCATTGAACCTGCGCATTCAAAATTTTCTCCTAATAGGCCTATGCCAATCTGACTTTGTTTATAGTAGGGTATTAGTTAGACTTTTAAAATGACCTTTTTTTCATTTTATAATCCCACTTAAGGTATAGGTACAAGAGGTTCAACACAAAAATTAATTCCTGATGAGACATTCCAAACACAAATAGGCATTATCATGTATCATGCATATCAAATGTATGAGTATGAGTGTGAGTGTGTGTGTGAAAGAAATGTTAGAAGTAACTCACTGGCTGTGTTGGCTGAGAAAGTGGAAGTTCTCTGTCAGACAGAAGTCCTTGAGGTCCATTCTAAAGCACCCCTGCAACACACCTGTCAGTGCAACGCCCTATCTGTTTAGTCTACACCAAACACAGGAGAGAGTTGAGATGGAAAGATATGGTTAGAGAGAGAGAGAGAAAGGGGAGAGAGGAGAGGTGTGGCGATGAGAATGCTGACACACGAATATGGGCATCGGCGGGGGTGAGCAGGTTTATTTAAGCAATGGCTGTCAAAGAGAAGGGAGGGGCAGTGGTGTCTAATCCAGTGAGGTGGGATGGGGTGGAGTGGGGTGGGGTGATGTATGATAGAGGGGGCAGTTGGATAAGTGGATATAGGAGGGAGAATATGGGATACAGTCATCATCTTCCACAGCCACAACAAGAACTCCACTAAACATTGATAGGAAAAAAAAGCTATGTTGTTTGCATGCTTGTGCATAATGCACATACACGCATATGTACTACAGTACGTATTGTACATGTGGGACATGCCTGGTTATGATTGTGTGTGTGTGTATGTGTGTATGTGTGTGTGTGTGTGTGTGTGTGTGTGTGTGTGTGTGTGAGCGCGCGTGTGTATGTGTGTGTGTGTGTGTGTGTGTGTGTGAGAGAGAGAGAGAGAGAGAGAATCAACAGAAATAATTAAAAACCTGAATTCAGTACAATGCTGCATGATACAGTGGGTTGTGGTCATGATGTCTCATAAGGTTGTGAGCACATGTTTGTCCTATGACCTAACCTGGGTGGTCCAGTTTTGTGTGTGCGTGTATGTATGTGAGAGAGAGAGAATATGGATGGACTGGAAGAGAGAGAATATGGATGGACTGGTTATGAGTCTGTGTGTGTGTGTGTGTGTGTGTGTGTGTGTATGTGTGTGTAGAGGATGAGCTGAGTAATCTAATTAGAGACCAAACAACCCAGCTCAGTAAATTATGCTGTGCTGTCCACTTCATCTGTCTAATTGAGAGTGAGTGGCGGATATCTGTGTCATGTTTATCAGCTGGATGTGATGTGATGTGTGTGTGTGTGTGTGTGTGGTGTGTGTGTGTGTGTGTGTGTGTGTGTGTGGTGTGTGTGTGTGTGTGTGTGTGCGTGTGTGTGCATGTATATCTGACACTTTGGGATACATCTGGCTGCGGTGTGGTACAGAGTATGACCATGGTTGGATTTGTTGACTTTTTGTTTTGTTTTGCCCTGTGGTTGTCCAGGTGTGGGGGTATGCTGTGTGGCCTAGCTGGTTTGTTGACCCTTTACATTTGTTTACCCTGTAAACAAAACAACAAACATACAAATCCCACTGAAGATGCAGCTATACGAGAATTCAGATGTATCTGTGACTCTGAGTTGACCGTCTAAACAAAGGTGTGTGTGTTTGTGTGTGTGTGTGTGTTTGTGTGTGTGTGTGTGTGTATGTGTGTGTGTGTGTGTGTGTGACACTCAAAGGGAATTCTCAGAATGCAGACAAGGTCTGTACTGCTGCTTGTTATTTCTGTTTGTTAACTATAATCTGCATATGGTAGAATTGGGTTGGTATATCAGCTAATGATACTAACTATACTGTGAAACTAAACCACATGTTATCTATTTAATGATCATCTCATCATGATAAAAAAGTGACACCTATGGCTAGTTCTCTTCTAAATAACAACAACAGCAGCAACAACAACAACAATAATAATTATTAATATTATTGTTGTAAAACATTATTTAAGATAATTAATGTGAATTAACTATCAGTAATTCTGATATTGAAAAGCTCTTGCAATAACCTGGCTATTTTGGGTTGAATATGTAGCGACAGGCGTAAGGTAGCCAGTCAGGGTGAGATACTACATTAACATTACATTCATACATTCATGTAATTCCTGTAAAGTCTAAAAGTGTTCAGGTAAGTCTAGAACCACAGAGGTGATATAAAGAGAGAGACAAACAAAGAGGGGAAGATCAGGGGGAGATAGATAAGACTGATTTTGCAGCTGAGAGAGAAAGACAGACAGCTTGTAAAACTAGTCAAGGAGAGAACAGGAATACAGACATGAGGGAACAGTGAGAAAGAAAACAAAACTGTGGAACTTAGCATTAGAGACAGAGAGATGGAGAGAGAGAGAGAAAGGGAGGGAGAGAGAGAGAGTGATAACTTGGCAGTCAGTAGGTCAATTCGTTGGTGGGATGGGGCAATTACCTGCTGAGCAGGGCACTCCACATAGGTGATGATGCCCAAGGTGTGTGTGTGTGTTGGTTGTGTACCAGTGTCAGCCAGATATGCTGAGGTGACACTTGGGTGCGGCCCAGAAAAGAAAATGGGCGAGAAGTGTGCCACCTGTTTGCTAATCCCGTCACCAGACACTTGGCAAGCTGAGCTGTCTCTCTCTCTTTCTTTCTCACTCTCTCTCCCCCCATGGCGTGATGAAGATGAGCTCATCTAGATCACCCAGATCTGTAGCGCTCTCCGGCACCTTCTCTCCTCTCCACCTTGTTAGTCCCCCCATGTGCCTGATACCTTACTGACCCTAATATAGTCTTTACATAAGGTGGCCTAAACACTGTTACATTCTGTTATGCACTAGTTATGCCAGACCTACATAACTCACGGTAATAAGCACGGGTTGGGGAGGGCAGCGGATGCAGAGGAAACAGTTTCACTGCAGGTGTGAAAGGTGCTCTTGCTGGGATCAACAAGGTTATGCACGCAAGGCGAAACCTCTGCAGTGAAAGTTAGTGACAGCTGGAAGTGTGAGACTCCAATAATCTGATACACGTAAATAAATAAATTATGTCAGCGCAGTGTGTCAAGTTAATTACATAAGTTATTCATAATGTTCACGTAATTTACTCAGTCACCACAAGGAGTCCTGCTGAATGCACATTTATTTCACAGTGTATATATTTTTCTGTGATATGTGAAAATAATGTTCACATTATAAAAGCATGAAAAAACTTGAGCTTATGCAATTTGGAGCCCTGAAGATGGCAAATATTTGGAGAAAATACCCCTTATGACTAGCCTGATGCATCAGCCATTTTCACATTGTTTCACTTTGTGCAAAGCATGGTAGCAATTGGCGTATGTTTGCGCCACGGTGGGCAGATACTTTCTGCTTCTACCAATTGGTCTTGACGTATGTTACATGCTGGAACTCATCGTTTAAATTCAGCGTTATCACTTTCAGCCCTCCTTCTGCTTGCTGATTGGCCCGTCCCAGCTCAGAGATGGAGTGACCCGAACCCTATGGCCGGCTCCTTGAAGCAGTTGCGGAGCTAAACTAAATTGAGCGGAAGCGCTAGTTGGCTAGCCTGGCTATCTCATGACAGCCGTGGCAGCCATCTTGTTTTCCACTGTAACTGAGTTAGCTGTTCTGTCTCTTGATGGAGATGAGAGGCCCTATGATGCAAACCAAACTAGATGCTAGTTGGCCTACCAAACTAGATGCTACTGTAGTTCAAAGATTCATCAGGACAGGATAGTGATGGTTTTAAATCGGGATGGTCTCAGAGCTGGTGTAGCTCGTAGCCACACCCACAACAGCCTGAACACTTCATTGCATCCATATGGCACCATTTGCTAACTTGTATATATTGATTTCCTTTCTGTTTACACTGAATCTCTCCGAATCACAAAATCTCTTCTGCTATAACAATAGTGTGTGAGTAACAGTGTGATCCCAAATTGTCCATTTAGTGTAAAATAACAGTCCTGTATATGTTGATCAGACCTATATATATATATATATATATATATATATATATATATATATATATAGACCTATATCTCCCTGACATATTTTGCAATATGTCTGTATATGTGCAATAGGATCCCACCATGGCTATGTATTTTATTACATTATTTTATCACATTTTTTAGTTACTGTGATGATCATCATCGCTTGCATTGTCTCATGGTGGTCTCTCTATTATTGCATTCTATGTATCCTTACATAGGATCCTTCGTGCATTCTATGGTTAATTTATGTAGACTATGTCAATATGACCACAACAGCAGTGTAATTTTGTTGCAATGATAATAAGTAATCAAATTGAATTGAATTGAACTGAATTGAATTGAACTGAGTGGATGCTGAGCTGGGATTCCTCAGTAAGACCAGGCACACTGCAGCCAACCAGTGGTTGTCCTTTAAAGATTTTCTCGATTGCTTTGACGCTGCAGTCAACTCAAAATCAGTTAATGCACAGACCCAGACAGAGTCATTCTGGCCAAAATGACACATTTTGTGTGCAAATGGCACTAATGGTGACAAGGCATTTTACAACATGCAGCAAAAGCAAAAGCTATCCTTTAAACAACATAATTTGTTGTCAGATCAGTAAGTGCTGTCAATCAATCAACTGACAACAAAATGCTTTCAAATGTTTTGCTATGTCAGTGTCATTTACATAGTTATTGAATGTGTGAAAAGGAACCAGGACATCACAGCATGAAATTCACTCTGAATGAATTCTATTCTATTAGGAATTGAATTGCTGTTCTTGACATGCAGCTATTGAATTGCTGCTATTGACTGTTGCTGTTACTGACATGCAGTGTCCACAATACAGTAAGCACCTACTGTAGATTGTAGTCCAGTTTCATTAAGTGCATCTTAGTCACTGAGAAACAACTAAGTCTTTGCCTGTATTAGTGTGTCCATATCCCCACTTCATTTACAAACGGGGCCAGAATACTGACTCAGTTGTGACCCATTAGATCCAAAGTGCAGAGCAGTGCAGAATAAAGAGCCAACAGATTAGTGTCTGAGCCACACACACACACACACAGACACACACACACACATACAAACCTCAGGCCTGTTTACCTGCTGCAGACCCTAATCCAGGGAAGGCCCCCATCAGCAAGAACCTGCAGCATGATTTTCTCCTACTTTTATGCAAACATACACACATGCACATAGTCTCTTTCTCACAGACACACACAAACCCACACTCATGTAATATTCATGGATGCTTACACACACACACAGACAGACTCATACATTGACCTTACGCAACTTACTCAAATTGCATGCACACTTCCAAACACCTGTAAAGAAATTCACTCGAGACACATTTTAGCCTCCCCCATCTCCTAGGAGGAGGAAGTACTTTCACTGAGGGAACTGGGGTAATCTCTCTATCTCACGCTCATTCAGACACACACACACACACACACACACACACGTACAGACACACACACACACACACGTACAGACACACACACAGACACACACACATGAACGCGCATGCACCTAATGAACCCTCTGCACATTATACTTGCAAGGAGCCTTCAAATGATGCCTTTTGTATTTACAATGGCAATATTACTATTATCTGTAAAATAATAACCTCTATAGTGTGTGTGTGTGTGTGTGTGTGTGTTGCTGACTGATAAAGTGAACTGATCAATTGATGTGCCAACATTGTGAAAGAGAAGCAACGTGAGATCTCCAGGCACCTCAGACTGACTCTCTCCTATCCCCCCTTCTGCTTGCTCTTGGCAACTGAGGTGTCTGAAGATCTCACTCACTCCAGCGGTTTAGGACATTGTTGCTTCTCTGTCACAATGGTTGCCTGTCAATTGATCAATTCACTTTATCAGTCAGCACCACACACACACACACACAAACACACACACACATATAAACACACAAACCCTCCACACAAATCAGTCCTCTATCCGTTCTTCTATCTATCTACCCCACCAATTTCCTCCTTCACCCCCCCTTTTCGTTCACCCCCCCTCCATCCCTACCTATCACTTTATCTAAATGAAAGCAGAGAGTCAGGGAGGACAGAGACATCCAGATAGAGAGAGATAGGTAGGGATGGAGTGAAAGAAAAGGGGAAAAAAAAAAAAAAAAAAAAGGAGTTGGTGGGGTAGATAGATAGAAGAATGGCTAGGGGACTGATAGACAAACCGTGAACAGTTTGAGGGAATAGGGTCCAGAGAGTGTGATGCAGAAAAATGAAACAGTACACATTACACACTGACATCCATATAGAGAAGGAAGTGTGTGTGTGTGTGTGTGTGTGTGGAGTGGTGGTGGGGGGGTGTGAGAAAGTTGGCAGAGAAAGACGGAAAAAGAGAAAGAAAAGAGTAGTAGAGAGAGAGAGAGAGAGAGAGAGAGAGAGAGAAAGGAAGCGAAAGAGTGAAAGCTGATATTCCGCTGTGTCCTGCAATCTGCACTGGTAAATGGGGAATGAAGTGAGCCTGTATAATCTGCCTAATCTACTTGTGATCGGCTGGTGATGTGATGCAGTGGGATTGGCCTATAAAAGGGATTACGGATAGGATCCACACAAACACACACACACACACACACTGCATTAGCCATAGACTATTGAGAGGTGCTCACACACACACATACACACACCGCATTACACAGAGCCTAGAAAGAGGCCGCTAAGGTGTTTAAGAACAAAGCACATCAATGCAGCAGAAACTTGAGGCCCAGCAGACACACACAGACACACACACACACACACACACACACACACACACACACACAGTGTGCATGCTCACTTAAACCTACATATGCATGCATGCTTATGCACACACACACATGTGCATGCTCACAGCTGACATGCATGCTTATGCCACACACACACACACACACACCACACACATACACACACAAGCACAAAACATGACAAATTTCCAGTGTGAATGGAATGTGTGCAATTATATTAAAAAACATGTCAAGACATGGATCTTACATAGAAACATTTGGGATAACAAAGGCAAGAGACAACTGTATATAAAACAATCAACAGAGAAACACAAGGAATACCAGAAACACTGTTTTTTTTAAGTACATCAATACCAATACCTAGAGTTCTCCATCTCCAACAAATAGAAATAGATTAAAATAAAATACAATAAAAATAAAAATAAAAACAAAATACAGTGCATAAAGTTACATTTCAGATGCTGGGAGATGATTCATCTGAGAACAGTTCAGTTGGAGAACGCCTTCATCACATCAGAAATGAGAATCAAACAGAAGTGTTCTCATGGTGTTTCTGGCTTTGTTGTGAAATGAAATTAAAAAGATTCTGACGATGTTCTCTTCCTCAACTGTTTGAAATGGAATAAAAGAAAATGTTCTGGTGTGTTCCTCTACTGCGTCTACCCTTACGCTGTGGCGTATGCTTGTTGTGACTGCGTCAATTTAGGCATTGAATTCACTGTCAACTGCATAGAATTGTTTTGGGAAAAACAGTCACTAATCGCCAATTACTCTTACATCACAGAGTGAACCAACAAATCAACTCAAACAATGTTTTGACAGTCTGGTGGTGAAAGAGGCCCTCTGATTAGCTGGCACATTCTGACCTGGTCAGGAAGCCGCTGATTTAGAGAAGATCTGTGTGGGACACGACCAGCCAAACTACAAACCGCCTTCTGCCAACCACTAACTAAGGCAAGTCAGAAATTCCAATGTGTTGTGTTTTTTGTGTAAAATATTCCTATTCACAGAGGGAACACATTATTAACCAGGAAGCATAAATACAATTATAAAGACAACTAAAACAACAACAACAACAAAACTCTCGAAAAGAAAGAAAACTCCAGGTGATTTCGTTGTCATCATCATCATCATCATCATCATCATCACTGTTGTTAATGCCAGAGTCCTTCCTGCAAAAGCATTGATACCCCCAACAGACTGGATGAATATAAACATATTTTATAGTTTGGTTATGGTCTGAAAAGCTAGCAGTGACCTGCCTACTGTGTGCACATTTTAACCAAAAAGCTCCTTTGCATTCTCAGGTCTCTTCTTTCAACTTTAGCTTCATGGATGGGTGGGCTGAGTCAGATGTCACGGGATGGCGTTTGGATCGGCCTGTGTTGTGCTACTGAACGCAGCTGGGGTGTTCATCAATTGGATTAAGACCACAACAACCCCCAGAGAGCTAAAATCTGTACTGATAATCACAGAATTGATCCACAGTGTGTGTATGTGTATGTGCATGTGTGTGTGCGTGTGTGTGTATGTGTGTGTATGTGTTGGGGCAGGGTTATTGTTTGCAAAGCCCTTGCCCAGTTGGTTAGTTTCACCCTAGTGTGGTTTGTGTGTGTGTGTGTGTGTGTGTGTGTGTGTGTGTGTGTGTTGGGGGTAGGGCAGAGACGGGGTGTCAATATTCTCAGGGTTGCCCAGCTCAGAGGCGAGTGCAGGAGGAGGGTAGGAGAGAGTTATGCTACGCTACACTACACTGACATATTGATTGGCTAATGTGCACAGAGAGGGGGAAGTGACAGAGTCTAGTGTTACAGATTTACAGCAGACAGGAAGTGATGTCAGACGCTGGTGTTTCTGATCTAGAGCTAAAAGGGAAATGATGTCGGTGTCTGGTGTTAAGAGATTTGGTATTAAGAGGAAGTGACTGTAAGAGTCTAATGTAATAGATTTGGGACAGTCAATAAGTCAGGCTCTTAAGTCTCAGACTGACCCGATGCAACAGGAGCATCTGAGGCGACACTCAGCCGGATGAGGGCCATGTCAGGCCCAGACACAACTGATGAGACATTTTTTTGTACTGCGCATCCTTATATGTGGATATACTCATACAAACACACGCATGCCCAAACACGCACATGCACACGCACGCACACGCACACACACACACACACACACACACACACACACACACAGAATTGAACATTCTAAACACACAAGCACACACACACACACACACACACACACACACACACACACCATCAAACACATGAAAAAAAAACACAACCATTCTCTCACACACACTCCCCAGTGTCGGTGAATGATGTCAAAAGGGGTTCCCTTGGATCCCCGCCCCTTTTGTGAGGGAGCATGGGATTATGGGATACTGGAGGGTGGTGCCGTTTAAGCGGGGACACAGACATTAGGCTGGTGAGACATAGAGAAACCCCTCAAACACTCGCAGCGGTACGAGCCCTCAGTGTTCACACACTGCCCATTCACACAGTCCGGAGTGTCTGCCTCGTCACACTCATTTATATCTGGGAGAGAGAGAGAGAGAGAGAGAGAGAGAGAGAGAGAGAGAGAAATGAGGGCTCAATATGGTAGATTCAATACAGATATGTACTGAATGCATGTGTACAGTATTGTGTGTGTGTGAGAGAGAGAGTGTGTGCAGCATGTGTGTGTGCAGCATGTGTATGTGGTTGCGTGTGTACAGGGGTTAAAGTGGGACGGAACACTCTGGAACTGCGTTCAGGCACCTCCGATTAATGAATAAATAAATAGATTAATTCATATCAACGATCATGTGATGGTGTTACCCCCCCCCCCCCCAAAACAAAACAAAACAAAAACGCCTGTACAGTTTTTATGTACAGTCTATGATGTACAGTCAAATTTCAACCTGGCTCTTGTCCTCTCTCTTCATTGTGCTGTTCATGAATCAACTCGTAGCCTAACATTACCTCCTGGCCCTGCTTTCACAAATACGTGTCTACTGTGCTGGTCAACAATGACGTTAAATAAATAAATAAATACTGCCTGAAAGAAATGTGCATGAATACTTGTTTCCTAACTGAAATAAAAGCTTGGTAGGTTAATGTTATTGTCTTCATAATTTCATTCGTTAAAGATGTACGAGGGAGGAAAAAAGAGAGGGTGCAAATGAAGGATCTCAGATTATTTCCAAGGGTAAGCTTGATCTGGAAATGCTGACTACAGAATAGGAAGAGAATAACCATGAAGGACTAGCCAATAGCCTATTTCAGTCAGGACAGAGCCTAATGGATGTGTTGTTATATGATGTTTTGATGATGAATTTGACAATAAATATTTTTAGTCCGAGTCTGAACAAGGTGAATCACTTTTCTTTGTTGTGCTGACACAAAATTTGAGAGTTCCCTCACCTACCAAATCCCATTTTAACCACTGTGCGTGCATATATATATGTGTGTGTGTGTGTGTGTGTGTACCTATGCAGGCCAGTTCCCTCACCTGCCAAATCCCACTTTAACCACTGTGTGTGTACATGTGTGTGTGTGTGTGTGTGTACCTATGCAGGCCATGGTTGTCATGTCGAGCTGGTAGCCATCGTAGCAGTCACATGTGTAGCCCTCAGTGATGCGGATGCACCTGCCATTCTCACAGCCGTGGACAATCCCACACTCATCTGCACTCAAACCCTCATATGACTCGTAGCGTCCTACACACACATACACACACATGCGTACACACTTGACAAACTTGACATGGAGGTTCATGTTCTTTCATTATAACAAAGTGACATCAAGGGTGAGGCAAAATCAACAGATATACATTTAAATAATCAGTTACAAAAAATCCCTGCTTCTATTTTCCAGCCGCCTCATGGCTGTGGTGTGGTTCAGATTGTGAAGAAGATCTGAGGAAGGCCTTGGAAGAACTTGAAACATCAATGTTGTTTAAAATGAAATCATATATGGAGCCAGAGCGTGCTGTGCTTTTATGATGTTTTGAAGTTGTACGCTAGTAGCCAGCACCTCGTCAGCTATCTTTAGTGTGATGCAAGCCAAAATTTAAGCCGTAAGAAACTACAGCCACAGCGCTTACACCTTGCCTGTGGTGAGAATAGGACCATGACGCATAGATGTCAGTTCTGACCAATCAATGCGTGAAAAATAATTTTTAGAGGTGGGCTGTTTTTGTCCATTGTACAAAGTGTAAAGTACAGGACAAGACTTTAAGACTTCCAGACTTTAACTTCGGTTGACTCGGTTGACTCAAACTGCTACTTATGGTCTGCGTTGCTTGTGTTACACTTTGTCTTCTTCAGCACTGTCTGTTATGACCTTCACTTTCACCGACTCTTGAACGTAAACCAAAGCAAATGTTAACTACTGTATCTGCCCTTGGCTCCGTTTCATTCAGGTGACTGACATTTCTAACTCCAACTCACGTTCGTAAACTCGCCGAGGGAGCTCCGCTGGACCCCTTCGGCCCCCGTACGGAGGGAAGGGCGGCCCGGGCCTCCAGGAATCTTCCTCCTCCTCTTCTTCTTCCTCTTCGCGGTAAGGTGAGTTCTCGGGCAGCGGCGCCAGGCTCAGGGGAAGGCCATCAGGGATGGATGGTGGGGGCAGGCGTACCCCAAATGCCCCCTCGCTCCGTGGGTCCCCCACCCCAAACGGAGGCCTGGGTGCACCCTCAGGAGGGGCGTGGTAAAAGCCACCCTCATCATAATAACGACCTGGTCTGTAAGAGGAGGAGTGCAAAGCACTTGCAAATGAGGTAAAAAAAGGAGCATAAAGTGCATTTGCACATCAAGAAAATGCAGGCAGCTTAGAAATGTGTTCGTTGACGTGTTCTATCTGTATTTTTAAAAACATAATTGGATTAAAACATGTTAGCAATTAGAGACGAATGTGAGTGACAGTGGCAGTACCCAGTGCGTGTGTAAGGGGTATCTGGGGGACCATAGGAACCCGGGCGCCTCTCCCTCAGCCCGCCTCTCCTCCCTCCAAGGCCTCCGTAGTCTTCGTAGTCTGGTGGGCCATAGTCAGGCCGGCGGCTGGACAGGTCTGGATAGGGTTCTGGTCCATAGGGCCCGTAGGGAAGCCTGGAGCCTGGGATGGGTGCGGGTCGGGGGATGGGCCTCGGGCGATAGGCATCAGGGTAGTCAGGAAAGGTTGGGAGGGTATTACACAGAAGCTCAAACTCATCTGGGGGAAAAGGTGGAGAGAGAGAGAGACAGAGAGAGAGAGAGAGAGAGAGACAGACAGAGAGTAGAGTAGAGTGGAGTAGAATCTAAGATTTAGACACTACATGTTAAATGCACACATGAGAAAATGATGTGTGATGTGTAGGTGACTTTGTTTCTTGTGTTTGTTTGTGTGTGTGTGTGTGTATATATGTGTGTATGTGTGTGTGTGTGTGTGTGTGTGTTTGTGTGTGTACCTGAGTCTCTTGGAGGGCAGAGGGCACACTGCAGTCCCCAGGCGTCCCCGTAGAGACAGCAGCACTCGGTGAAGGTGACCTGACTGTCCAGCAGGGGGTTCTGACACATCAGCTCAGTGGTGATATGCTGCCAACAGACCGACAGGTTCACATCTGAGGAAAGAGAGAGAGAGTGAGAGTGAGAGAGAGAGAGAGAGAGAGAGAGAGAGAGAGAGATGATGATATTTTTCATGAAATGTTTAAGCTCTGTATCTTGTATTGCCATACAGGTGTCTGTGTGTGTGTATGTGTGTAAAAGTGTATGTGTGTGTGTGTGCATGTGAGTGTATGAGTGTATCCGTGTAAGCGTGGGTGTGGTTGTGTGTCGGGGGATGCAGGCAATGTTAGCTGTACAAATTTAAAAATATTTGGAATTTGGAAAGTAGTTTAAAATATGTGCATGTGTGTGAGTAATATGTATGTGTGTGTCTTACCGACGGCTAGCCCAGTGGAGTTGACACATACGGTCTGTGTGTCGTCCAGCACTAGTGGGGGCTCGCAGGTACAGTGGTAGGAGCCAACTGTGTTCACACAGATCGAACCTGGACACGGGTCTTCCTCCCCTGTACACTCATCATTATCTACACACACACACACACACACACACACACACACACACACACACACTTGTTATTACATTAAGATTACCCTGAATCAGATTATCCCCTCATCTCCCCTCTCCACACACATTTCACACACACACACACACACACACACTACACACCTACACACTCCAGGATGCCAGAGTGGTAGTAGTATCCACTGGAGCAGTAGCAGGAGTAGCCTGGGATGTTGTTCACACACTTGCCGTTCTTACACACCTCGGAGTTGAACAGCTTACACTCGTCCACATCTGCAAGGAGGGAGATTTCATTTTCAACACATATATCGGTTGAATAAGGTTAGATTTTGGCTGCTCTGTGTACTGTGGTACACAGTTTTCTTGAGAAACAGAGGGCTGTCTTGGTGTGTGTATGTGTGTGTGTGTGTGTGTGTGTGTGCTTGCTTGTGTGAATGTGTTTGTATGTGTGTGCGTCTGTGAGTGTGCTTGAGTAGGTGGGGGACCATCTGTGTGTGTGTGTGTGTGTGTGTGTGTGTAACATACCTCTGTAGCTGAAAGCACTCTGGTCTGCTGGCCCTGTTGTGACGTATCCCCTTCCACTTGGACACAGAGTCTGAAACTCAGCTGAGGAAAAAAAAATCATCAAACACACTGGTAAACAGATGAGTCAGTGCTGGGCAGATACTATAATACTGTCATGACAATGGCAGAGAGCTGTATGTATGTATGGGTGTGTGTGTATATGTGCGCGTGCGTGTTCTTTACCTGTGCCAGACTTTGTACTCAGGCTAGCCTTGTATGTGTGTGTGTGTGTGTGTGTGTGTGTGTGTGTGTGTATGTGTGTGTTTACCTGTTCCAGCCTCTGGGCAGGGGTTGGCGTGCATGTGTTCTTTACCTGTGCCAGGCATTGTGCTCAGGCCAGCCTTGTGTGTGTGTGTGTGTGTGTGTATGTGTGTGTGTTTACTTGTTCCAGCCTCTGGGCAGGGGTTGGCGTGCGTGTGTTCTTTACCTGTGCCAGGCTTTGCGCTCAGGCTAGCCTTGTGTGTGTGTGCGTGTGTGTGTGTTTGTGAGTATGTGTGTGTTCGTGTGTGTGTGTATGTGTGTATGTGTGTGTGTGTGTGTGTGTTTACCTGTTCCAGCCTCTGGGCAGGGGTTGGCCTGGCATGTGATGCCCCAGCTATACCCAGCTGTGCAGCAGCACTCCTGCTGGGTGGTGTTAAAGGCCAGTAAGACGCAGGGGCCGAGATCCTCTGTGCTGATGTAGCACGCACGTATCTCCCCAGGGGGCGCCAGTGAGAAGGACCCCACTGCACCACCCAAACGTGGAGGGGGACCCCGGCCAGAGGAGGAGGCGGAGGAGGATGAGGAGGAAGAGGAGAAGGAGGTAGAGGAAGATGAGGATGACGAGGAAGATGAAGAAGAGCTTCCAGGAGCTGATGGCCGACCTGAGACAGAAGAGAGGACAGTGTGTGATTCCTCTAGTCACCATGTCAACTGTTCAGTGAAATGCCTACCAGACAAGACCATTTTTTACCTCTGGAGCTCCCCCTACAGTCGCTTTTTGAAAAAAACTGCAACAACATTTTACATTCTCACCATTCCATGTAAATTTACTTGCAAACCAAAGAATAGGAACCAATGATGATAATTTTCGTGTGTTACATTGACTGATAAGCCAGTAATAAATGCGTATAGTAAACAGTAACCACGGAACCTATGCTACAGGCGGGTGAGAGAGCCTTCATTCACCCCGTAATGAGCCAATCGAAGTCACTACAGTGACCACTGATAAATTAACCTAAAAACGTTGCCTAGTGTGCCTTGAAGGAGTTTGAGATAGTGGACTCTGACAGACATGTAAGACATGCATGACATAGTATTCAACTCATAAATACAGGTGAACATTCTACAGCATTAATAGAAAAGTGTTGAAGGTTCCAGTAGTGTTCTATAGTGTAAATCAACAAAGCGATGGCCCCTGCACATACAGCTATAGCCTGAATGCAGTGTTCATGACCAGCAGAGGTCACTACAGGCTTCCTTTTATTTGACTTCCCAGAAAACGGATTACCACTGTAACTTCTGTGCTGCATAAAAAACAGCTTTCTGGTAGTTCTTGCTGAGGTGATCCAGCTCTGGACTGAACCAAGAGTCCAAGACAAATGTAAGTGTGTGTGTCTGTCAAAGACTCATTGGTCACTTGTATGGTATGATGTGGTGTGTGAGCTATGCTGTATTTGACGAGAGTGTGTGTGTCTCACCTGGTGGTGTGCGTCTGCTACACTGGCGTGTGTGTGGGTTGTACTCCTCTCCAGGGTTTGGACACTCACACAGGAAGGAACCCTCTACGTTCTCACAGTGTGCCGATCCACACACACCCTGCATCTTCTCACACTCATTCTCATCTAAACATACACATGCACACACACACCCAAAGTGGGGTGCAGAGAGAAATAAAGGGTGAAAGAGAAGCAGGGGTTGTGTTGAGAGAGACAGAAGAGTGAGGCAGAATGAAAGAAATTTGGTGAAAAATGTCATCAAACCTTGGTAGCAAATGTAACTGGGTATTATGGATCTAATGCCCATGTGCACACAGGCATGCACATGCAACATACACAAACACACACACACACACACACACATGGCTGACGTACCCACACATCCCTTGCCGTCCTCAGTGATCTCATAGCCCTGGTCACACATGCAGTGGTAGGTGCCAATCAGGTTCTGGCAGAAGGCATGTTCCCCACATACAGTCTCATTGGCACACTCGTTTATGTCTGGGGGGGAGAAGAGAAGTCTGAAAAACACATTCATCATTTGAAATAAAATCATTAATTCTATCACTAACAAGGACTGCTAGGTTTCCTATTCACACTAATTTCATGAGTGTTTCGTTGAAAAATGAGGAGATTTCGAAAAGATCTCAAACTTTTGAGCAGTTGTGTATACAATCACGATTTCTCTAAATGACCTAAGTAATTTGGGTATATGAGGTCTACGCTCCTACACACTGAAGACATGAGTAGAATACTATCAACTTGTGCATTATAAAGTTATACAGGCACTTTATAGCCCAGGCAACAAGCGTTGCTTGACAACCTATGACATAAAAGAGACATAATATGTGTCTGCTAGGGTGCTGCAGGGCCTATCATGTGCATTAGAAAATTGAAATGCTGCAGACTGTTGTATACTCTGGATGTTAACTCAAAGTTCTGAAATCTGTAGTGTGTGTTGCCGTGGTCATGATGTGCCTGTTTGCTCTCACCATGAAACGTAACTTAATTTACAAGTTGCTCTAGAAACGGTCTATTTCACCATTTTGTGGCTGGTGCAGGACTATAAAGATCCACAGCTCTGTCACATTTGTCAACAACAAATTGTTTTTAGCTGAGCAACACTTCTTGGCTGAGTTATAGATTTGCCTTTAGAATACATCCTACACTTATCACTTAACACTATCTGCATTGCATGTTTGTATGTGTGTTTGTGTGTCTGTGTGTGTGTGTGTGTCACAGATGGGGTTCTTGGCATGTGGAAACCAATGGAAGTCGTCCGCTCACGCATCTGCACACTGGAGGAAGGGGTGAGGGCAAGCAAACACTTACATTCATCACACACATCTGTCATGACGCAACACACGCACACACACACACACACCCACACACACACACTTCCCATCCACCTCCAGCTGTGTCCAACCTGTTGGCCTTGTGCTGACACAAACTGTGGGTCTGTTTTGTAAACTCTCATTTCCAGCCCCTCATTCCCTCCCATAAAACCCTCTTATGCACTAATCACTGCTCTCAGTGGCCTCCGTAAACAGCACACGCACACACACACACACACACACACACACACACACACACACACACACTTATACTTCAGCTCTCTCATCTTGGGAACAGGAAAGCTCAGAGTGTTTTAACAAACACACACACACACACCACCCATTTACAGTAGATTCATGTCCGATAATAGCCAGATCAGAGCAAAATATAAATAAGTTTCAGATCTGCATCAATGCTAGATTATGGCCAGGCCCGTGCTTGATTAGGGCCTGATCTGTGCTAGATTAGGACAACATTCATGTTAGATTAGGGCCTGATCTGATAGTAATAGGCAGACTCTTCTATATTCTAGGAGTGTGAATGTGAGAGAGTGTGTGAATGAAAGTGTGTGAGTGTGTGACTGTAACATAAAGATCCTGAGTGTAAGAGAGTGTGTGAGTGGAAGAAAATATTGTGAGTATAGAGAATACATAACTACAAGTGAGTGTGTGGGGGTGTGAGAGCATATGTGTGTGTGAGTATGTGACAATGTGAGTGAGAGTGACTGTGTAAGAGAGTGTATGTGTGTGTGTATATGTGTATGCATGCATTAGTGAGAGAGAGAGAGAGAGAGAGAGAGAGAGAGAGAGAGAGAGAGAGAGAGAGACTGGGAGTATATGAGTGAATACATGAGAATGTGTGTGTGCGACTGTGTATGTGTGTATGTGTGTGTGCGTGTGTGTGTATGTCGGTGAGAGAGTGTATGAGTGTGAGCTCACCCACACACAGGCCCGTGGCGGTGGCCCTATAGCCAGGGTCACAGGAGCTGAAGCAGCGGTATGAGCCGATGGTGTTCTCACAGCGCTGAGAGCCACACACTGCTCCATCAGAGTCCACACACTCATCCACATCTAACAGAGAGTGAGTGAGAGAGAGAGAGAGAGAGAGAGAGAGACAGAGAGAGAGAGAAGGAGAGACAGAGAGAGAAAGAGAGAGAGATCCTTAGCATATCAAAGGTTGGGTTGGATGAAGCTTCCAAACAGCTGGTTGATCTGCAGGACATCAAGACCAGATGCAGTCAGTGGAGAGATGTTTGTGAAAGATTTGTGTAAGTAGCGTATGTGTGTGAATGTGTCTTGTGTGTGTAATGTAATGTGTGTGTATATGTGTGTGTGTGTGTGTCTGTGTGTTACCCAAACAGGCAGTCCTCTCAGGGTTGGTGGTGAAGCCCGTCTGGCATTGGCACTGGAAGGAGCCCTCAGTGTTCACACAATGGCCGTCCTCACACACACCAGGCCTGGTACACTCATCCTCATCTGGTGTGGAGGAAACACACACACACACACACACACACACACACACACACACAATTACATTACATTAGTTGCAGGCCCCCTCTGCCCTGTTTGTCAGTTTGTCTGTCCCTTTACAAAGGTTCTCTGTACTGCTGTACATTCTACATATGCACACACAAACATGGGCACACACTCTCACACATGCACCCAAGTTCAAACACACACACACACACACACACACACACACACCGGAACACATAGGTACACACATGCTCATGTACACACAAGTACACAGGATTCTGTCTGTCTGTCTCAGAGTTGACTCCAAGGGCCATGAGCATGGACAATACAGAGAGCACAGCTCTCAGAGGATCAGAGGAAGGGAAGAGAGGAAAGAGGAGATGAGAGAAGAGAAGAAAGGAGAGGGCATGAGAGGCAATGTCTACAGTCATGGCTCACTGCTGTCCACTGATAGAGAATAACTATAAGAGGAGAAGAGAGAAGAGAGGAGATGAGAGGAGAAGAGAAGAGAAGAGAAAAGAGAGAAAAGGAGAGGAAAGGAAAGGAAAGGAAAGGAGAGGAGAGTGGAGTAGAGGAGAGGAGTAGTGAGCAGAGATGTCTGAGTGCTGTCCTTTGAGACAGATGTCAGTGCCGTGTACCCCAGCCATCACTGATAGACAGAAAACAGCCAGGATGTGATGGTTACCACAGAGTTACCACAAACACTGAGTAAACACTGAACAAATCACCCTCTCAGAGATGTACAAACACCAGATCAGATATTGAACAAATAACACTCTCAACATCACACAAGCACTTAACAAACAGTGAATGGAAAAAAATACTCTTAGTCTCACACAAGCACTCAGAAGAGAAGCAAAGTAAACAAAACACACTCTCACTCACACTCAGCACACAAGCACTGGGAACACACTGAACACTTGTGTCAGTGACACACATTCTGTGCCTGTGGTCACTGAGCTAAAGAGTCAAGCTTTCGTGTCAGCAACAGAGAGGGGATGAGTTTTAATAATGGAACCATATTTTGTTGTGTGTGCACGTATATATGTGTGTGTGTGTTTGTGTGTGTGTCGCTCACCCAGACAGGAGCTGCCATTGGTGCTAGTGCGGTACCCCAGAGCACACACACACCTGTAGGATCCCTCAGTGTTCACACACTCCCCCCGCGGGAAGCAGTAATCTCCCTCCAAACACTCATTAATGTCTGAGACAAGCAATAGCAACAAACAAACAAACACAGACAAACAAACAGACAAATACGCAGACAAACACAATAAACACAACATATTACAATCAGGCACACATAGCAGTACTCTACAAACACTTATTAATGTCTGAGACTAGGCAAAAAACAGCGGCATGTCCTATTGGCAACAAACAAATAAATAACAAAGAAACAAACAAACACAAACGAATCCATTTAGGCATGGCTGACAGATGTCCATGACAACAGAGAATACATCAGCAAACATGGAATGCGGAAGTGTTAACACATAAATAGGCACTCCTACACACCACTGCATCAGTAAACACCATACACACAAGACTGTTACTTTACACAAGTTAACACACCAATGCTCACTAATTCTTTTATACATATGAAAACAAACACAAAACAGACTTAAATATGCACAAACAGACACATACAAATGAAAGCACACACCCACACACACACACACCTCTACACTGCCGTCCAAGTCCTGAGGCCCTGTATCCTGGTTTGCAGTCACAGCGGTACGAGCCTTCTGTGTTCACACAAACACTTTTATCCCCACAGGTCTGAGGACTGTCACACTCGTCTATGTCTGAGGAGAGAGAGAATGTCAGCATCACACACACACACACACACACACACACACAAGCACACGCTTGCACACACACACACACACACAAACCGGGGTGGAACACTTCAGAAACTTATGACGGAATGAAATAGAAATGCATAAACACCACAACTTGCAATAATTACTGTTGATTATGTAAAAAAAATCTAACAAATGAGTCATTGTTCACAGTAGTTTAGCAGAATAGCGAATGTGCACATTCAGCCTGTTATGAGGCCAGATGTGACAGAATCATGTAAGTAAAATACAGAATAAACGTCTTTACACTGGAAAACAGCTCCCACTTATTAATGGACTACAGAGTTTCATTTGTAGTCATACAACAGTTGGGAGAAGTCCTGCAGTGTGTGGACAGATTTTCATGTTGTTTACTTACATGTGGTCAGAGTAGCAATGATGATACAAGACAGGAGACAGCAGAACAGTGTAGCATAGAGATGTGAACATCACAATAAACAGTTGACCACAATGGACTGTTTGCAATCTTATCCTACACTAAACTATATCACATAGTGCCCACTGTAAGTGACACACTACAAAACCCACAATGCACAAAACACTGTGCTGCTGCCATCTGATTAGCCTACATGTTGGGAAGTTGCAGGTGAAGGCAGGCTAAGTTAACGGATAGCCACGAGAACAGCTGCGGCCTCTGGTTCCTGTCGTCCATCTGTCTGTTTCTCTGGCCCTATCTGATGTGAGCGGTCATTTAGCATAATCACTTCATCAGATAAATATGGTCTAATGAAAACCTCCTGACTCCGAGGTCCCCCCCGTTGCCATGGAGGACGTAGCGCAGGTGCAGGTCAGCTGCCGGAGTTGGAGAACAGCGCAGGAATGCTATTGGATTACAGGGGCCACTTAAAGTGGCCAATGACAACATGGCACTAGAACACAACGATTCAATAAAGAGCACCGATTGAAATAATAATAAGAAATAAAACAGCTTTGATCTCACATTTGGCAAAATATCGTCATTATCCAGACATAAATCACACACACATAAATACATCATATTTTGGCCCTTGCTGGGATAAGGGCTGCCAATTAAATTAAGATAGGTCAACCGAGAGGAAGAAAGAGAAGAACAATAACCAGATGCAGCATGTTTTGCACCACATTTCTAAAGGTCCATGTTAGGTAGGCTTATACCACGTGGAGATAATGGCACAGGGAAACGAAACTGAAACGTAGCCTCCTTGCCCTCATCAGTTAGCGATGGCTGCCGACTGGCATCTTATTTCTACCAACAGCATTCAGCAACCTCGAACTACAGGCCTATGGGTTGTCTGACTCCAGACTCCAGTGACTGAAGTCTCTTCAGCGATGTGGCACGTTATGTTAATCCTCATTTTGTATCAAAAGCATCAGCTAAGTGCAGAAATGCACATGTGCATTAAGAGACTAGTGAAAGGAGCTGGTGTGGTCAGGCAGTGAGGATGGAGGTGATAATCCAGACGAGCCAGTCCGCATGAGATCACTGAAGGCTTGCCTGCCAAAGCTTGTGAGGGACTTAGGTGCAGAAAGGCATACACACACATGGAGACACACACACACACACACACACACACATACACACACACACACACACACACACACAGAACAAACATACACATAGACAGACACACTGGCAGATTGACACACACAGACAAAGATATACACAGAGACACACACACACACAGAACAAACATACACATACACATACACAGACTGACTGGCAGATTGACACACACAGACACATACAGGCACAGATACACACACACGGAGATACACACACACACACACACACACACACACACACACACACACACACACATATATAAGAGTAGGATAATGCTGCAGAGTGGCCTGGAAAGACTGTGGTGAGACACAGCACAGCAGAGCAGACTGCCCCAGCTCATAAAGCTGGGCTCCCTCTTACCGGAGCATTTTCCATCCTGCATGCGGTATCCAGTCCGACATGCCACACATCTATAGGAACCCTGTGAGTTCACACACTGCTGTCCACGACAACGCAGGGAGTTCTCACACTCATCGATGTCTGTGTGTGGGTATGTGTGTGTGTGTGTGTGTGTGTGTGCATATGAGTATGTGTGTGTGTTTGTGTGTGGGGGTGGATGTAGGAGGTGGGGGGATAGAAAGAGAGAGTGAGAGAGAGAGAGAGAATTTTTTATACTGTATAAAATATTACTCCACACTTCCATCCACAAAACCTTGGATAAACTGGAATTTCATATGGCCAGACAAAGGCCAGATAAGAGCCAGATCTGGGCCAGATCAGTGCCAGACCTGCTCCCTCCTTCCCCCTCTCCTGGTCCTGACACCAACCCTGTAGTTTGTGGCCCTGTGCAGGAGTGTGTACCTTTGCACTCGCTGCCCTGCAGAGTGAAGCCCACTCTACACTGACACTGGAAACTGCCAGGGGTGTTCTCACACACTCCATTAGAGCAGGGGCTGGGAGTCTCACCGCACTCATCCACGTCTGAGATGGAGGGATGACACAGAGAAAAGAGGGTGAAGAGAGGAAAGGGGGGGTAGATTGGTGAAAATGAGGGATATATTGAGGGATACATACAGAGAGAGAGAGAGATGACAAGAGTTTCAACAGTGAAAGAAATGGAGATGGAGAGGAAAGGGAAGAGAGAATGTAAAGACATGGTCAACATTCAGTGTGTAGCTACCACCATAACTCAGCTGCAGTGACATTACAGTACATCCTTCTTCCTATATATTACATGATTACATTATATTATCCTACATTACATTATATTATGTTATTCTAGGACAGATATGAATCATATGTTTTTAATGTTCATAGTCATAACATTCCTGATGGCGTTACCTTGGCACTGTCCGTTCTGCGGGCTGAAGCCTGGCTTACAGGACACACACCTGAAGGAGCCCACCGTGTTCACACACTCTTTACCTGGGCACTGCAGGGCATTTTCACACTCATCAACATCTAACACACACACACACACACACACACACACACACACACACGCAGGAAATATATATCAGCAACACTATGGCACAGGGACACAGGCTTATAGCTAGATGTACAACATTTCCCATGGATAAATCTACACTACTACACTACACTACATTACACTACACTACACACTAATCTGCCAGCTGATGTGTTGTCTATCTCCAGCCCTGAATCCCCAGTTCTTTTATAACACATAGTATTGTAATACCATATGTCAAGAAACACAGACGTGTAATACAACCTTTATAGCAAAAATATACACATTTATGCATTTAATATGCAAATATTATAGCACATAGTAATGAGGGCACTGTCTTGAGAAGTCCAGAAATAGCTTGAATTGACCCTGCTTGTGGTGGATCCCATGTCAGCACAGTATGTTCAGATAATATAGGGTGGGGCGGGTTTGTTCCTTTTACCTGCACAGGTGTCTCCCTCCAGACGGAATCCTGTGCGACACACACACCTGAAACTGCCGGCGGTATTTTCACAACGCCCGTTAGCGCAGAGGGATGGGGTGCGCAAACACTCATTAACATCTGGGGGTGGGGGTGATAAAGAGACATCAACAAACACACACACACACACACACACACACACAAAGACACAGCAAAGAAAGGATATATTTATCTCAACTCTGATACCAGCAAGAGTTACAAATAGTATAGACATTATTTTCACCTTCTCTAAAATAAATGTCCACTAATGCACACAAAGAAGTATGTTTTAAGAGATCATTCTGCCTGTACAGGTGTTTCTTACCTGAGCATTGATCATTCACCATCTCATAGCCTGGCTGGCAGGACACACATCTGTAGCTGCCAGGTGTGTTCTCACACACACCATTAGAGCACGGTGATGGAGTCCTGTTACACTCGTTCACGTCTGGGGAGGGGAGCAGAGGTAAGCATGAGCTGTGTGTGTGAGAGAGAGACAGAGGAAAAGAGAGGGAGAGAGAGAGAGGGAGAGAGAGAGAGGGAGAGAGAGAGTAGAGAGAGAGTGCTGATCCCTGTCATGCCTCGTCTGAATGATACTTACCCGAGCACTGTCCGCTGATGAGCTCGTAGCCAGCCCTGCAGGACACACACCTGTAGCTGCCAGGAGTGTTCTCACACACACCGTTAGCACAGGGAGCAGGAGTCCTGTTGCACTCGTTAATATCTAGAACAAGAACGGGACAAACGAGTTTCAAGTTTTTTGTTTTTAAGTTAATGTGGCCATCATGTTTCTTTACTGTTTCTGATGGATAAAGTTGGCTAATTCCTCATCTCTTCTCCATGAGAGTTTGAATTATAATTTTATTTCTCTGCCTAGTTCCTCAAACCCACTAAGTGTCAAAGGCAGACGCAGATATGATGTAATGGTAATGAAGCATACAGATAAGCATCTTCTGTCCAGAGGACAATGTCCCAGACTTTAAACGTCTGTCTCAACTGATATGATCATTCACCTGAGACCTATGTGTATGTGTGTGTGTGTGTGTGTGTGTCTTTGTGTGTTTGTACTTACCTGAGCACTGTCCGTTGACGGGCTCGTAGCCAGTCCTGCAGGTCACACACCTGTAGCTTCCAGGGGTGTTCTCACACACACCGTTAGCGCAGGGTGCAGGAGTCCTGTTACACTCATTGACATCTGGGAATCAAAGAAGATTGCAGCATGTATCTGACTGTGATGAGACCATCAGTACCATTGTTTTACAGACATTACAATGACAGAGAAGTTGACAAATACAAATACAACAACAAATACAATTTTGTGTCGACTTTGGTGTTTTAATACAAAAGAATATGTCTCATAATTCTAAAACGAACAATCCAATTAGGTCAAGTGACACTTACCTGAGCACTGTCCATTGACGAGCTCGTAGCCAGCCCTGCAGGACACACACCTGTAGCTGCCAGGAGTGTTCTCACACACACCGTTAGCGCAGGGAGCAGGAGTCCTGTTGCACTCGTTCACATCTGCATAAGGGAAGCACAGAGTAAATCTGAGTGTGCGTGCATGTGTGTGTGTGTGTGTGTGTATGCATGTGTGTCAGTGTGTGCACACTACAGCACTCTGATATCAGCAGAGGAGGAATCTATCTGACTAGGTGGTATTACTGTCATTTTTAATCAATGTGTTATTTTTATTACATCATATCATCTTAGATGTAGTGCAGAAATAAAAAAAGTACATATGGAAGATGCACAGATTTGCCATAATGTAAATATATTTTGCTATAAGCATATAGGCCCGCATCCCCATGAGGAGGTGAATTGGTGACATACCTGTGCACTGTCCACTGACCATCTCATAGCCCGTGCGGCAGGACACACAGCGATAAGACCCTGGGGTATTCACACACTCCTGGCCACGGCACTGCAGTGGGTTCTCACACTCATTCACATCTGACACACACACACACACAAACACACACACACACACACAGAGACAAGAGCACACACACACACACACACACACACACACACACACACACACACACACACACACACACAGTTTTCAGTTAGAGCCTTAGGCCTATATCTCATAGAGGTACCCAGTGTCCAGTCCTGGAGGAAAGGCTATGCTAGAAGACTATCTGATGTGGGCCGCTCTTACCTGTGCAGGTGTTGCCCTGCAGTCTGTAGCCAGTGCGACACACACACCTGAAACTGCCAGGTATGTTCTCACAGCGGCCGTTTGAACAGGGGTTTGGGCTCTGACCACACTCATCAATATCTGAAGATGGAAAACGGATAGTCAGTAAGTGTGTGTGTATGTGTGTGTCTGAGTGTTTAGAGTTAGGTGGTGTGTGTGTTTTAGTGTGTTAGAGTGTGTGTGTGAGTGTTTAGAGCTAGGTGGTGTGTTTGTTGGAGTGTGTTAGAGTGTGTGTATGTGTGTGTCTGAGCATTTAGAGTTAGGTGGTGTGTGTGTTTGAGTGTGTTAGAGTGTGTGTGTGTGTGTGAGTGTTTAGAGTTAGGTGGTGTGTGTGTTTGAGTGTGTTAGTGTGTGTGTGTGTGTGAGAAAGAGAGAGGAAGAGGGTTAGAGAGGGCGTGTGAGGATATGGGTGCGTGTGTGTAGAGGTAGGTGCCTTGTACATCTGCAGTATGTGTGTGTGAGCTGGTCCTACCTGTGCACTGTCCTCCCTGTAACCTGAATCCCGATCTGCAGGACACACACCTAAAGGAGCCTGGTGTGTTCACACACTCCTGTCCTGGACACTGCACAGGACTCTCGCACTCATTGACATCTTATAGACACACACACACACACACACACACACACACACACACACAGACACGTACACACACATTTTTTTTACTTTAAATCCTTATGTATTGAATATGTTGGACTGGTAACAGTGTAACCTGCAGCATAGTAAAGATGTAGCCCTCACCTGTGCAGGTGTTGCCCTGGAGCCTGTAGCCTGTGCGACACGCACACCTGTAGCTACCTGGGGTGTTCTCACAACGGCCATTAGAACAGGGACTGGGATTCTGACGACACTCATCAATATCTGAAAAAAAGGCAAACACAGTCAGCGTGTTTGTGTGTGTGTGTAGTGTGTGTGCATGAATATAGATGTGTATATGTGTTTGTGTGTG
>PYXC01000452.1:2700000-2702500 GCA_015244755.2 Tenualosa ilisha | reverse complement strand
AAGGCACAGAGGACAACCAGTAGAATCTGGACTTTGTCTGGGCTTGATCAGACAGATCAGAATTTAGGGAGCTTAGCCTCATCAAAGCCAAATTAAGGCCAGATCAGGGATAGATCTGGGATAGATCTTTTAGTCAGCTCCAATAACAATTCATGTACTTTCACCTGTCAGTCAAGTTCAGTCACCCCTGACCTTTAACTCTACTAATGCAGGCTACTCTGCTGTTTGTTAAAGGTCAGCACAGCAGGCACAAAGAGGCAGGTTGAGCCATGACCTTGTCAACTCTGACCCTGAAGGTCAACTTGGCTATTTCGGCACCACAGCAGACAGAAGAGGGAGCCATGCAGGTTAAGGCCAGATTGAGGAAAAAGCTCAGTCAGATCCCCTTCTCCCACTCTGCACTTGATCAGCTGGGCAACTGCAATACTCTTTTATGTTCCAGAAACCTGTTTCAGAAAGTGGCTGAAATCTGGGTCATGGCAATTACTGTCCAATTAGGACAGTAGCACACTGGTACAATTCCAGCTGTGTTCCAAATTTTATACGTTAACCTTGTGGAACCTCTCCAGCCACTGAGCAGAACCCTCCTACCTAGCAAATGGTGTGTCCAGTCAGAGTGCTCCACTGCCCTCAAGCACTCTCTGTCCCTGAAATAACATGGAGGTGATGGAGAGGCCAGACTAGATGTGGGTCAGGTAAGACTCTGGAGGTTTGGAGGGGGCTGTGGCCCGAGTGGTTGCAGAGTCCATACTATAAATCCAGTTCCAAGTCCCCACGGGGACCAGGAATTGAATTCAGCCAGCGGTCATTTCCCAATCCCACCCCATCTCTCTCTCTCTCCCTTCCTCTGTCTGTCTGTCTGTCTCTCTCTCTCTCTCTCTCTCCCTCCCACTCATTTCCTCTCACTCTCCAGCATGCTCTCCTTCAGAACAATGGCAAATGGCCCAAATGTATAAAAGCCCTAAAAAGCCCCCATAGAGACAGTTGAGGCCCTAAGTTGGAGTTGGAGTGAACTGGGTGGAATGGCTGTGTGTCAAAGAGGAGCTCATGAGCCAATGGAAAGACAGGAGAAAAGCCTGACCTTGGCACTGCAGCCTGACAGGGTTGAACTGGTAGCCAGTGTCACACACACACGTATGGCGTCCCCCGGGCTGGTCAACGCAGCGTCCGTTTCCGCAGATGCCTGGCCTGGATTCACACACCCGAGAATCTGAAACACACACACATGCAGAGGGGTGAATCATATTACAAACTTAAAGATAAAGCAGACTACTCTTCCTCCTTTCCTCAGCAAGGACCAGGCCAGACCAGACTTTGAAGTGTTTTGGACAAACAACAGAGATGGCTGTGATGGCACAACTCCAGTCTTAAACAGAGGAAGTGAAAGGAGAGCAGATTTAAGGTGTCTGAGACCTGATCCTCCTGTTCTTGGGCTCTCTCTCTCTTCATCTCTCCCTGAAGCTCTCTCTCCTTCTTCTCCTCCTGCTCTCCCTCTCTCTCTCCTTCGCTCCAACTGTCACTCTAACTTCCCACCAGTTCTCTCTTTCCCTCACTATCTCTTTCTCTCTCTTTGTTTCTCTTTATTTACCTTTGCAGTCCATCCATCCTGTGATGAGCTGACATCCATCCAACAACCCCTCCCCCCCTCCCCACCCAACCCTCCCCCCTCTCTGTCTTTCTCTCCCGGATCTCTAACTGAGGCATTTGAAACAAGGTCAAAACTGAGCCGAGATGTTTGAGAGATTTAGGCCCGTGTCTGCTGCAACAGTGTCAAATTCCACCCCGCAGTCCAAACTCTACACATTTCCCTCTCCAATGAATAAAAAAGAAAAGAGAGGAGGAGGAAAAGGAGGAGGAGGAAAAGATTTGGCAGGTCCTCAGATATTCACAGAAATCAGAAACCCTGGCATGTGACAGAACCCTAGTTCAACAGAGAAGATGAAGGGATAGAGGAAAGAGGGAGACGGAGGGAGGGAGAGATAGAGGGGTGAATCGATGGAGAGGTAGAGTGAGTGCAGGAGCAGAAGACAGACTCTGCTTTGTGTCCCATCTGGATCCTGTGGTAATGGGCCCAATGCTCCGCTATGTGTGTGTGTGTGTCTGTGTGTGTGTGTTGGGGGAAGATACTGATCATGCCTATGGCTGTAGCTGTAGCCAATGGGCACACACTCACACCTAAAGCAGCACACAAACAAACACTCACATACACACACACACACACACACACAGACGCACACATACACACAAATTGCTCTGTGTCTACTGCACAGTAGAACATGTTAGGTGTTCAACTGTTTAGCTATCATCTATGGATAATAAAGTTATTTGAGGACCCAGAAGGCAGAACACCTCTTAACTCTTAACTCTACTCCTCCAGGGGTTATAATCTATGGTGCCGTCACACACACTCTAGCAGCTGACAAATATCCACACTCATGGTATCAGCAATGACTTGTGTAACAGACTGAAACACATGTTGTGCCTGATTAGCTTATCTAGC
>PYXC01000452.1:2692500-2697500 GCA_015244755.2 Tenualosa ilisha | reverse complement strand
TGCGACCGCATGCAAACACAAACACTAACATACACAGAAACACACAGGAGCGCATGGCAATCATGGCATTCCATGCAGAGAACCATCCAGCCATTCTGAGTATGACCAAACCAAACACACAACAAACACACACACAATAGACACAGAGAGAGCAGCTCAGCCTTTCAACACCTTTCATATTTACTATTGTGGGCAGAAGATTCCAGAAAAGCAGCTGTTTTTGAACACTAAGTCCCTAAACAAAGACTTTTATCAATGTCAGACATCAAGGAGGAGCATGACAGGGATGCCTATGGCATTCAGGGATGATGTCAAGGACATAAACCAGAAATACTTAAACAACACTTTAATGCATTAGTCATGATAGCATGAACTGCTTCAAATTTGAAGAAATCAATTTTATCCGATCATCTAACAATGGAATAAGAGTGTTCCTTCCTGTTATCGTTGAGAAGTGTCCTAGGGCCTCACACTCACGCTCACACACACACACACATACACACAGAAACCAACAAACAAGGCCTGTGTTTGATCATCCTGTATTGGGTCAGGACACAGATGTGTTTTATGTTGAAGTGGAAATATGATTTGTGAGGGTGGTGGCATGAGATGCAGTGTTTTGTCCCATGGGGCTGTTAGTGCTACATCCATGGATGTGGGTTATTCTCTTTAACTAAAACACTCCTCTGACTCCACCACCCTCAGCCTCATGGCCTTGGAGCAGATGGAGTGTGTGGTTGTGGCAGATTCCCAACAGATTCCCAGCAGATAAATGGTGGCCTAAAAACTGTAACGTGCCATCAGCTACCCAGCGTTGGCCCAGCTTTGGGCCAGTGTCAGGCCACTGTTGGCCTGAGTCTGGTGACTAAAGCTCTGGACCAGACAGCCCTGTTGTGACCTGGGAGTAGATGAATAACCTGAGGTTGACTGCATGATTATAAGCAATATGAAAAGAGAGGCATGCACACAAAGACACACACAAACACACACACACACACACACACACACACACACACACAACACACACACACAAATACCAGGTAGACTAAACAAATCATAGAGTAAGAAGCTAAGCCAACTGATTGGAGCTGCATTCAGAGATGTGCACCTCTGGCCCATGCAAGAGGTGTGGAGCCTGAAGATCTTAGGACTGACACACACACACACACACACACACTGAAAAAGACACTCATCGGCAAAACAAAAGCAACAAACAAAATAAATCAAACAAAAACAAACTCTGACATGCCTTTACCAAGTAGACACACAAACACACACACACACACACACACACACACACACACACACACACACACACAGGCATCATGCATAAACCCCCAGCACATAAGCAGCACATAGCCAGACAGCAGACAGGATCTCATTTCAGACTGCGACAGCAGACATCCCATTCTGTCCCAGTCACTGCAGCAGTACCCAGCTGAGGGTGGCGGACCGCATTACATTACATGAGATTAATGCACAGCACGATCCGCAGGCATCCACACGGAGCTTACACTCACTCGACACTTAGACAGAGGCTGGCTTCCCCCAAACACAGACTGATCAACCACGTCTCAGCGAGGACGAGCGCGATGCAGCAGCAACCGCAAACACACACGCAAACAGACAAGTACACGTACATACACAATCACTGATATGCTTAGATTCACAGGCGATGGCTCTGGCAAGCATGGCAGATTGCAACACAAAGCCCTATTACTGATGCCAGTAGGAATGAGTGCATGGAGTATCAAAAAGGAATGTGTGTGTGTGTGTGTGTGTGTTTCTATGCTTTTATGTCTGTACCTCAACTTAATGAGAGTGACTGTGTGTATATTGTGAGTGAGTGTGTGTGTGTGTGTGTGTGTGTGTGTGTGTGAGAGAGAGAGAGAGAGAGAGAGAGTGGCATAAAATCCCGAGACACTCCACACAAGCATTATTCCTGTAACTGCAGATGGGCAACCAAGAGCAAGCATGATTTTAGCACTGGCATCATCAACCACCCTCCATACACATTACACAAACCCACCGACGGGCCCCCACAACACACACACACACACACACTGAGCCATCCATACTTACAGACGCAGAGCCCATGGGAGGCATCCAGTAAGTATCCGGACTTGCAGATGCAAGTGTAGCTCCCGCGGGTGTTCACACAGTTTCCATTGTCACAGAAACCTGGCTGTGAACACTCGTTCACATCTACACCAGACAACACACACACACACACACACACCACATGGGTCACAGGAGGTGGTGACTTTACAGTATGCACGTAGTGGGTGGTGTGCCTGTGTGTGTGTGTGTGTGTGTGTGTTTGTGTATGTGTGTGCACATGCTAAATATGTTCAAATTCACTGCGGACAGTGAAAATCACCACACTCTTATACATTATAATATAATGTACACCTTTATACATTGTACATTGGTGCCCATCTATGTGAGATTCCTTCAGAGAGCTAAAAACAGCACATTTAACACACAATAAACAAAGCAATTGAAACAAAACACTGAAACAAGTGATGTGAATGTGGTTTCTCTCTTAAAAGTTTTGTTTTTAACACACAGCAAATCTTTACAGACATTAACAAGGAACACCCAAGAGCAACAGGGGCAAGGAAAAACTCCCTAGCAGTAGTTATTCAAGGAAGAAAGCCTGGCCAGATCATGCTTACCATCAGGAGTTACCATTCAGTAATAGATTACAAATTTGTTCATGGTTTTGGCTGAGCATCATAACAATTCCAGAATATTGTCTAACTTCCTTAACTAAGATGACACACATACACACATACACACTGATCTGTCTCATAGCTTTTACACCTCTGGCCCTTCAACAACATCTGCAAATATGGTATGCAGTGCGAGTCAGCTTGGCATGATTTTACCATTTATCTAGCGTTCTGTTACTGAATCATGCAAACACACACACCCACACACACGCGCACCCACACACAAACACACACAGCGTTTTCAAGTTGCTTCATGAGTATCTGTTACAGAACTATTCACTAATGAGACCATGAACACTCACATTATTCAGTCTGGACACCTGCTTAACGCTCCTTTGACAGATAACACAGACAATTTACACCACACACACACACACACACACACGCCCGCATACACACACACACACATGTGCACTCACACACACATAGACCATCTGCTGGATACTCCTCTGAGAGAACACACATCATTTCACCAGTTTATACCACACACACACACACACACACACACACACACACAGTACCTGCCGTGTTAGATAAAATACATCATTCCTCCAGTTGCAGTAACTGGACACCTACTTTGACAAGTAACACATGTCATTCCCCCAGCATACATTTGTTTATGCTTTTTCAACCACACCTGCACACACATCACACACACACACACTCACAAACACACACACACACACACACACAGACACACACACGGACACACACACACACACACACACACACACACTGTGAGGTTAAAATTGGGCTGATTCCACTCCATCATAACAGAGCCCTGTGGGAAAGGTAGCCAGTGGCAGCAACAGAGTCAGGTGCTATACAGTATGCATCCAGAATGGATTGATAGGCCCATAGGGACAGAGGAATGCAGAGTTGGATGCAAACTGCATAAATACTTTAGACTGTGTGTGTGTGTGTGTGTGTGTGTGTGTGTGTGTGTGTGTGCGTGTGTGTGTGTGTTTTTGTATATGAAAGCACACACGTGTTTAAATGTATGCTTATTTCCATTCCACATGAGTACATAAACATATGCAAACTAAACACAAACACACACACACACACACACATATGCACAGGAGGTTCAACATCAGTTCAGCTGTGGTCATGCGGTGGTCCAGGTCATGCTGGGTGTAGTTCTGCGTATTTATGAATGTGTGTGTGTGTGTGTGTGTGTGTGTGTGTGTGTGTGTGTGTGTGTGTGTGTGTGAGAAAAGCATATGTTCAGCCTTGAGGAGTAGATCTTTGACAAGGCTGTGTGCTTTTTGTTCTTAGAAGGGAAGCTGTGAATGAAGTGTGTACTTTTATCACCACTCCAGAGGATACCACCTTAAGACCCAAGAGGTCACAGATGCTGCGTGTGTGTGTGTGTGTGTGTGTGTGTGTGTGTGTGTGTGTATGTGTGTGTCTGTGTGACTGTATAAGTGACTTGTATAAGTGTGTGCATGAAAGGTCAATTAATCAGTGACATAATGTCATGGAGTTCACCATGTTAGTGTGGTGTGTGTGTGTGTCTGTCTGTCTGTGCACATGTGACCCGAAACTCAGATGTTGCTTTCCAATGATGTCATGTAAGTGAGGATGGTGTGTGTGTGTGTGTGTGTGAATATGTAAGTGTGTGTGGGTGTGTGTAGGGAAGGGTCAAAGGGGGAGGTCACGTTTAAGTAAAGCACTCTGTTTCATTTTTACAACAGTAACAATCTTCAGAAACAAGGAGAGTTCCTGAAAGGAACCACACCTGGATATTTCAGAACACACTGCGATGTGGAGGAGATGCATGTTGTAGTGGGGCATGTTCTTTCTCCTCGACCAATGACACATGTTTACTTTCGAGTGCGATCAGTCTTGAAGCAAGGCTGCAGCTCAGCCAATGATAAAAGAGGGAGTGAATGATGGAAAATATGGTCACAGTCTTATCTGACAAAGTCTATATTACTCAATCCCCACTCCAGACTAATGCTTGACCTGGGATGATCTCTGCTCTACTCAAAGACAGTGGAGGGAGAGAGATTCAGTGTGTGTGTGTGTGTGTGTGTGTGTGTGTGTGAATACTGTGCCAAAAGTCATTGTTGTTACACATAATAAGCATCTAATTTTCCTCCCAGATCTTTTGGATGCAAAGAGAAAAAAGTAATTGCTGTACATATCTGTGTGTGTGCGTGTGTGTGTGTGTGTGTATGTGTGTGTGTGAGGGAGAGAGAGAGCGATAGAGAGAGTGTAAAATCAACGTAAAACCACTTAATGTACAGTGGTGCCCAAATG
>PYXC01000452.1:2682500-2687500 GCA_015244755.2 Tenualosa ilisha | reverse complement strand
TATGGCTGGTATTAGCTTAAACCAGCTACCAGCTTAGACTGGTTTTCATGGGTTTTCCTGAAAGATTGTCAAAGTGCAATGAGGGTTTGTTGGCAGTGGGGGGTTACCCGACTCCATATAGTAAAAATCCTACCCAGATATTTGCTCTGACCATTCACTGAACCAACCCATTCCAATGGACCCATGTCACAGCAACCAATTGTCTAGGAAGTAGCAAGGTAACCACAGGTGTTAATGACATCTTGATGATATCCACTAAGGATATGATTAAGCTACACTCAATCAGAATTTTATTATGGGTTCATAATTAGTAAATTGCAGCTGAGAGTTCAGGCCTGAGAATTCAGGTGTGATGTAAAGTTGTGCTTACCTGAGTTGGTCGGGCAGAGGGTACACTCGCTGATGCCCCACGCCTTGCCAATGCCACGGCAACAGGTCTCCTGCGTCCGCAGACCTGGCAGGGGTGAGCTACACTGAGGGACAGATAAGGTGATGGAAAGATTAATAATCTGACAGAGAGGCAGATAGGGACAGGAGGGGTTGTTCATCTGACAGGGGGGCAGATGGGGGGGGCATTAACCTGACAAAGGCGCAACTTGAAAAAATCTGCAAGCCTACATTGGAACAGGATACATATACTGAATGTATAGAAACAGGAAGTGTTATAAACCTAACTAACAACACACACACACACGCACGCACGCACACACACACACACACACACACACATACACACACACATACTGGATCTGATTTGACAGAATGTGCTCTTGTGCTCATCACATAAAACTCACAGTTTGACATCAGTTTGACAACATTGACGCTGCATCCATTCTCATGTAACCACTTTGCGTTTTCTGCTTTCCTAATCCATAATGACCTATTGTGCACCATGCTGAGATTATTGAAGACATTCTCCAATTTGGACTCAGTCATTTCTCCACTGATGGTTTTATGATTTTATGGCCGAACTCAACGGCTGTGTAAACACAGGCAGGCTCTGAGACCAGCAACAACAACAACCTCTGCAGAGAAGCGGCCACAAGACTTCAACAGTGTTTACAGAGGACCACTTAATGAGGCAGGCCTAGCCTCCCAATAACCGCACATTCAAATAAAATAGAACGAAATAGAACAAAACAGAACAAAACACACCATCTGAACCCAAGCCATGAGCACGTCGGCCATGACTATTACACAATGAACATTTGTGGTTCGTCACGGTGACGACTCAAGATCTGTGTGTGTGTGTGTGTGCGTGTGTGCACGAGCATGCATACATGCAAGTTTATAGGTGCATGAGCATGTGTGTTTGCGCGCAAGTGTGAACATACCTGTGTGTGTGTGTGTGTGTGTAGGTGTGCACATGCACACGTGAGAGTTTGTGTGTACATGAGGATGTGTCTGTTTGTGCGTGTGAGTGAAAGAGAGAGAGAGAAAGAGAGAAAGAGTAACAGCACATCCTCCAACTAACCTGTCGACAACCTCTTCTCCCCAGCTGAAACAATAGGCCCTCTAAAGTGCACATCTATCTGAAGTAATGACAGGTCTAATTCAGGCCAGACAGCTCTGAAGGTGAATGGGAAAGTCATGGAGCGGCCTTGGGACTTGCGTCGGTGACTTGGGCCTCAGCCTGTTTTTTTTGTCTGTCACCAAGGCCCAGAGCTGTAAAAATCTGGCTTCAGAGAGTCAAAGTCCTAACCATGTATTCATGGTTCTGACTGCAAACCTAACACAGGTGATTTATTAACTAATTTACCACCTAAAGTTATGAACTAACTGACTAATTGACCTGCTAAAGTATGAACCACCTTTGGAGATCATCACCTAAACTACTGTATGGGTGTTTAGATGGTACACTCACACACTTTCACAAGAGACAGAAGTGAATGGAAGGCTTGATGACAACTTTCCTACGAGGCTCTGCAATAAAACTGCTCTAACCATAAACCATTAATTTGTTATGACACACACCCCATCATTATTTACCATAAAGCTTGTGCCAAACTATTTGACAGTGTTCCTCCCATTACCAGTAATACTCATAATGTCGGATGCTGCAAAGCCAATATCACATGCCTCTGAGCAGCTGCAGCACCAGACATTATGGAGGCTCGAAATGTTAACACATAATGTTCAGGCCTACATTGCCAAACATAGACTCTCTCCGACCACTTCTAACAGCATCTGACATAATCCACACATGGTGTTATGTAAGTGATAACGGACGACGAGGTGACCAGTTTGATGGAAATAATGGCGGGATGGAGGTGAGTCATTATTTTCATTGAACTGGTCCCCTCGAAGGCTGTTATCCCGCTTATCTCCCGTTAGTATTTAGGATATCATTTTATCCATAACTTTCTTTATATTCAGGAATCATGTGCATGAACTACGGAAAATTACCTATTATAGCTACCGTTAAGGAGGGAAAGTACAGCGTGAAATACTTTAACAGTTGTTATGGTTACCATTCATAAGTGCATTGATATAGAACGGTGATTCAGATTTCAGGGGTAGCCAGTTATACAAAGTTAATTCCCACCTCATCAGCCAATCAGAAGAGAGAATCCCATTGTTAAGGGAAATAAGAGAGATTGATAGCCAATACAGATGTCTGACTAGGGACTAAGGAGAGAGGGACAGGCCAGACCAAGGAGCCAATAAAGGATGAATACGGTTATGAACCTGAAACCGAGGGCAGGACACTGTTCTGACCTGTGTCTTCGTAGCAGCCATCAACAAAGTAATACAAGGTAATAATAACACACACACACACACACACACACACACACACACACACACACACACACACACAAAAAAAAGAAATCTGTGAGCTCACCTGTCCGTTGCGGACTTCTCTGAAGCAGTACTTGAAACCGGAGGTCTCTGTGTAGGTGGCGTCGCCACGGATGGTCTGTGCCCTCACCCGAGGAGGAGAGCCTCAGCCCGTTCCCCTGGCAACAGACTGCTGCGGGCTCCCGAGAGTCCTGAGGACCAGGTGACAGTCTCAGAGCGCTCATGGGATGGGGACGGCCCATACCCAACCTTCAGCACCTGGTGGATTTTCACACTGGCTTCAGGAGGATGCTGCACACGCACCTTCACCATCCCTGCTCCTGCAGAAACAAGCCCACATCTCAGTGCATGTCCAACTCACACTCCAGTCCACCTGCAATATTCTAACTCACATGCCATCCCACCTCCATATTCCCGTTCACTAGACTAACATTCCAACTCACATTCCAGTACACTTGCAAATCCCCACTCACATTCCAGCTAACCTGCACATTCCAGTCTACTTGCATTTTTCCAAGTCCACTCCAGTTCATCAGCATCGCATTTCAGCTCATACTGCGATTCACCTGCATACCGCATCTCACATTTAGGCCTACACTTCATTTATTTCACATTCCAAATCCCATTTCACTTCACATTCTCATTCCCTTTCCAGATAACATTCAAGTTCCCATTTGAACTCACTTCATACTCCACTTCACATTCTGATTTCAAATTCATTTTGTTAACCACATTAAGTATGGTGGCCTTGCCTTGCCTATGAGTGTGAGTGTGAATGAGGGAAAGGAGAGAGTCTTTGATTGCATCTCCGTCTGTTCCAGCTTTCCCTATAAGGCCTTTCCACATGAGAAATCAAAAGCTTTAAAACTAGATATGTGCTCCGTTGTCATGTGAATGAAAGCACCAGTAAAGAGATGGCCCATCACAGAAACTGTGTGGAACGGCCCTATAAAGACATCAAAGGCGCTTTAATATGTATGAACAGGCGTCAGAGGACAGACATGCTGTTATGAGACTTTTAAACCTCCATTAAAATATGACCTACATGCATCCTCTCTGATGCCTGGCAGGGGTGGCTCTGAAATAATGTGATCCAGGCACATCATATCTCATCATCTGCACATTTTAATGCAAAGTATTAAAAGAAAGGGAATACAAGCACGGAGTGAGATCACTCAGCTCACACCTGCCAGACAAGAGGCAACGTCAGCAGGCTCCATCTCAGAGCAACTTCCCCCTGTATAGGTGAGACTGTCAAAGAAAGAAAAGTGTGGACTAAAAATAGAGAATTGGGTTACAGCCAAAGGGATGAGGCCTCTTTCATCTTTATTAGCGATGCATCTGTAAAGCAAACAGCTGGGATGTTCAGACACCACGTTTGAATGACGTTATGTGCATTCCTAACAGCTGCTCAGACATCAGGGTCAAAATGTCTTTAGGAGTTCTGAAGGATATATTCCCCTGTAAATATGCAATGTAAGCAATAACTTCTGACATTTTATCCTTCATTTGCCATGCTCTTGCTGTTGCCTAAAAGATTAAGGAAGAATAAATGTGCCAGAGGTCATGAATCCAAAGCAAAATGCAATGCTGAATAACATGGCAGACATGAACAATACAGTTTTGTAACAGCATCACTACCATTAGTCCTGGGATACGATAAAACAAATATCACTCCCAGTAATTTGACAAGACAAAATAGTTTTCCTGTCATCTTTATGAGTTACGAACCGTCTGAAATTACAGAAGGGCAACTATGGATGTGTGGGCCTACTCAGAGACCTCACAGGAGACTGGACTTTCTGACTTTCACAATTCTCCTTTAATGTGCCTGATTGTGTGTGTGTGTCTGTGTGTGTGTGTGTGCGTGCTTGTGAGAGAGAGAGAGAGAGAGAGAGAGAGAGAGAGTGAGTGGACCTCACAGGTCACTGGAGATCTGTGTGTCTCCTGTGTCTTTGTGTGAGTTAGAGTGGACCTCACAGAAGGCCTGAGATCATTGGAAACGGCCAAAGCCCCTCTGACATCTTATAAACACAGCAGAGCAGAGCAGAGTAGAGCAGACCAGAACAGAGCAGTGTGTCCTTGGTAGAGCAGTCTTAAACAGATTCATGTGTGTGGGGAAAAGGCAGGAGGACAACGCAGCAGTGTTAGTGCTAGTGGAGGGCTTGGCAGTGACCCAGAGAGAGAGAGAGAGAGAGAGA
>PYXC01000452.1:2670000-2677500 GCA_015244755.2 Tenualosa ilisha | reverse complement strand
GACAAGACAACTAGAAAAGAGTGCAGAGATTCTCCAATCTTACTCCTTACAACATACGCATGCACACACAAACACACACACACACACACACACAGATACACTTCAACTCTATTGTAAGTGTGAGATTAAGTTCCTGCCAAAGGCCCATGGAAAGACAGGAACACACTTGAGGTTTGTCTGTGTTCTCTGCTTTCTGCAGGAGTGATGCTTCAGCAGCAGAGCAGCTCCCTCTCAGAACTGTCCATCAAGGAACTGGCTGTGTGTCTGACAGGTGAGAAGGAAAACTAATATGAATGTCTGTGTGTGTCTGTTCCTATGGCATGCCATCTGATGATGTTGGCCTTTCCAGACTTTCTACAGCCAAGTTACCTTTACACACACACACACACACACACACACACACACACACACACACACATTCATGTTCCCATCAGTGCATATGAGGTGTTCCTGAGTGTCCCTATGGTGTGTGTAGATGTGTGTGCGTGAAAGGTTAGGAATGACCTTTCCTTTGAGTTCATGGAGATGGTAAGAGACACAACACTAATGTGGTCTGAGTGTGTGTGGTCCTGGCTTCTAAAAAACATGAGTCTGCAACATGAATTAAAATGAACACTGCACACTAAACACATTTCAAATCTCTGACAGCTCTTGTCCACATGAAAAAGGCTCCTGTTGGAGTTCTGCTTAGAGCAGACAGGGTTGTGTAATCCAAATGAGTGCTATGTAATCGAGTCCATCATGGAGTAAAGCTCCTCAATAGCAGCACTGTGACACCTTAAGAGACTTAAATAGCAACATAGCATCACTCGCTAGTGACGCTAGTGCGCTGGTGCGCTGGACTTCCAGGCAGAGGTGCTGTGAGTTTGAACAATGCAAAGTGCAGTGCTTGAGGTTACAGTTACACAGATTGTTTAGGGCTCACTTAGTCTCACACACACACACACACACACACACACACACACAAACACAAAATGTTGTGTGCAGGTGTTGTTTTGCAGATATACAGATGTGCTTTTTAGTGGAATGAGGTGCTAATTAAAACAATAATTCTCAATCTCACAGCTAATTGCAGCTAAATTAGCTCACCAGGGGTGCTGCTGTTGGTTCCTTATCAAAAAGACAAAGATAAAGTGTTTCATTGTGTCATTCATTGTCAAAGTACAAAGTTTGCATTAGTTTATTGAGGATTTTCAACCTAAACCGTGTACAATCTGACCAGAGTCACAAGGAGCCGACAACTTTTATGGTTTTAACTTTCTCCAGTGGAACCAAGGTTCTAGCTCAGGATGTGTGGCGAGGCCCAGCGGGGCTCCTTCCCAGTTCTATCAGCATATGTGGTGAGGCCATTGTTCTTTAGAACACACAACAGGAAAGCATTTAGCCCACTCCTGCTATTTAGCCAGAAAGAAACATAGAAACAGTCCCTGAAAAAACAAACTGATGGTGTTAACATACTCTAAGAATGTGTGTGGTGTGTGTGTGAGAGAGAGAGAGAGAGAGAGAGAGAGAGAGAGAGAGAGAGAAAGATATGACCCAAGCGGAGGTGGCGGACGTGTTGTCTAGGGGGGAACATGGGGCTGCTATTACAGCAAAGGAACTGTGGTTTTGCCTGAGGCCTGATAGCACACATCATTCTGGGCTGGACTGTATGCGCATGTGTGTGTGTACCAAGTGTGTGTGTGTGCGCGTGTGTGTGTGTGTGTATATTTGTATGTGTATGTGTATATGTGTGTTAGTTCATAATGTCAGCAGATGAAGGGGAATGGGTATCAGAGTGGTATTTATGTTATTTTTATAGCTGTGTGTGTGGACTGTGTGTGCGTGTGTGTGTGTACTGGGTGTGTGTGTGCACGCATTCATTTGTGTGTGTGTGTGTGTGTGTGTGTGTATGTGTGTGTGGTGTGTATGTGTGTGCACACACATTCATTTGTATGTGTGTGTATTTGTATGTGTATATGTATGTGTGTGTTGGTTTATAATGTGAGCAGAAGAAAGTGACTGGGTATCAGAGTGGTATTTATGTTATTTTTTTTATCAGTGTGTGTGTGTACTTGTGTGTGTGTGTGTGTGTGTGTGTGCGCACGCATTCATTTGTGTGTGTGTGTGTGTGTGTGTGTGTGTGTGCGCACGCATTAATTTGTGTGTGTGTGCATTTGTATGTGTGTGTGTGTGTGTGTGTGTGTGTGTGTGTGTGTGAGCAGAAGAAAGGGAGTGGGTATCGGAGTGGTTTTTATGTTATTTTTCTATCATGTTTAAATTAAAGTTAAAACAGCAGCGGTACATGTGCCCAAATAAATGCCCCACTCTTGGTCAGCCCTGAGCCCTCCACTGGGGCCCAACAGAGGTTGTAATCGTGGGTGGGTGGGGGTTATTGGATGGGGGTGGGGGATGGGCGAGGGGGGGCATTCCCCTAATACTGACAATTTGCGTGTGGATGAGGTCATAGGCGGTGAGGTAAGACTCTGACCTAACTGTTTGCTCTCTGATGGTGGTGATGTGGGTCAGTGTGTGTGTGTGTGTGTGTGTGTGAGTGTGAGTGTGTATGTGTGTGTGTGTGTGTGTCAGTGTGCGTGTGTGTGTGTACGAGGGGGGCTCTAACTGCTGGGAAAAGAGATAGATAAGAGCCACAGGGGGAAAGGAAGAGTATGACATAAGAGAGAGAGAGAGAGAGAGAGAGAGAGAAGAATAGAAAAGAGAGAGGGACAAGGGAAAAAGACTGGGAAAGACAGAGACAGAGAAAGACAGAGGCTGGTGTTTACACTTACTTACATACTTATTTATATTTTTAGACACACACACACACACACACACAGAGATCCCACAGGTAAACAATTAAATAGCCTATAACAGGTGTTTGTTCTCCCACACACCTATTTCTCAGTGTCTCTCTATATGTAGGGTGATCAAGAGAGATGGGAGATGTGTGTGTCTGTGTGTGGTGGGGGTTGAGGGTTGAGTTTCCCCTAATTTGAAGGTGTGTATCGCACCAGCTGTGTGTGCTGGATGTGGGGCAGTTCTTATCTGTGTGCCAGTTCTCTTTATCTGGGGATAATCTGGCTCTTGGTGAGAAGCTTCCAGAAGGTACAGTACACGCTGCATCAGATCAGAGGGCCTGACACAGTGGGATGGGAGCCAGGAAAAGCTCTGTCAGAAAATCCGTGGGTCTCGAAATACTCCGCTCCTAAACACGCACACACACAAAAGGCACTGTCTCTCACACTCACATGTACGCACACGCGCGCGTGCACACACACGCGCACACACACACGCGCACACACACACGCGCATACACCCATGTGCACAAACACACTTGCACGCAAAGCTAGGCATAGAGTGTTAGGAGATAACTAGCTGTGAGTTCAACTTGTCACTTACATCACATAGCACAACTACACACACACACACACACACGCACGCGCGTGCACGCACTCACACACACACACACACACACACACACTAACACACTCCTCTCTCTGTTTCCCTGTTCCTCTCTTGAGACATGTGGCTGCATGCTTCATGCTCCACTGCATTAGGAGTATGATACCAAGAATAGGGGCTGGCGCAGAGGGCACATTTTGAGGAAAATGAAAGACATGTGTTTGTTGATGTGAGGAGGGTGTGTGTGAATGTGTATGCATGATTGTGTGCGTGTGTGAGCGTGTGAGTGTGTGAGTGTGTGTGTTGTTTGGGTGGGTGGGTGAGGGTGTGTGTGTGTTTGGGTGGGTGAGGGTGAGGGTGTGAGTGTGCGTATAAGTACGTGTGTGTGTGTGTGTGTGTGCGCGTGCATGTAGTGTGCTATGCTACTGAGTAACGATGCGTGTAAGCCAAAGCTGTGCTAAATCAGACTTGAAATGGAGAATACTCAACTCTACGTCATGCACATCTCCACACAGCAAACCTTTCCACACTCCATCCACATATTAAACCTCCTAGTGCAAAACTCTCATCTAACACTCTGTGATGAAACTACATGCACTTCTGTCTCTGGTTAAAACGCTGTACCAGCAAGGTCTCAATACTCTCAGACCACTAGGCAACATGTCCTGCTTCATAGTGAGCTTTACAATGAAAGCTCTGATGACAATGCTTTATATGAAAGCGAGGTCATTCCATGCAGTCTGGTCCTGGGTATGAACCTGTGACCTCACAACAACATGAGTTTGGGAGTTGACTAAAGCCGACTAATCAGCTGACTGAAAGGCCTAGGCTACCAGTTAACTGAGAGACTAGCATGGTTCTTAAGGTGTCAAAAGGAAGGTTTACTAACGTTCCACACACATTCAAGCACACTAAATGCACACACCGTCAAATTATCGTTAGACTGACCTGGTGGTTCATCAGAAAAGGTAATTATAAAGCTTGTGAGAAGACACACACACACACACACGTATACACAGACGCAAACACACACCATGATGCAAACACACTCATTGTCTCACACACACAAACACACACACACACACACACACACACACACAAACACACACACACACACACACACGTGTTGGAAAGGCTAATGTTATGAATAAAGCAGACTGTCCATGTTCCATCCTCTGTCCTGCGTCTGTCAAAGCCATCTGCCAAACACTGGCATTTCATCTATCACACACGGGTCTGTGATTGATGGCAAACGAGGAAAGGCCAATTAGGCCGAACACAATTAAAGACTCTATTTCAGCAAAGCCCACTGCGAGAGAGAGAGAGAGAAAAGAGAGAGAGAACGAGAGAGAGACAGAGAGAGAGAGAGAGAAAGAGAAGAGAAAGATAGAGAGAGAGACAGAGAGAGAGAGAGAGAGAGAGAAGAGAGAGAAAGAGAGAGAGAGACACAGAGAGAGAAAGAGAGAAAGGACTGGACAAGGAGCCAATGAAGGAATTTGGTTTCTTTTAAAAGAAGAGTAGGATGGAAAATCAGGACGAATGTTGGCTTTCAGTGCATCCCCTCCAGATGGTTCTGTGTCTTTCTCTCTCTCTCTCTCTCTCTCTCTCTCTTTCTCTCTCACTCTGTCCTGCAACAGCCACAGGTAAACCAATCATCTAGAGTTCTTTATGGGCCACAACAGCCCTGAGTGTGTGTGAGTGTGTGTGCATGTGTAGTGTGTGTGTCTGTGCATTTGTGACTGCAATTAGTATTTGTGACAAAGTGTATTTATTTGTGTTGGGCTCTATTGTGTTATTGGTTTGAGTGTGTGTGTGTGGGTGTCTGAATTTTGTTTTTGGTGTACAGGTGTGTGGTGTGTGGGACTGTATTGTAGTCAGAGGCACATAGCTGTTATTTGTACCACACACACACACAAACACACACACCACACACACACACACACACACACACACACAATTGTGTTGCTGGCCCCTGTTTGGTCTGTGGAGGGGAATGTTACACCACACCATACTGGACAGCAGGTTGGGGTTGACAGCTACTCTGGGGCCTCCTGTGATGGCGCCACCATTACTGCGTGTGTGGGTGTGGGTGCGGTGGAGAACTGGAACTAGTAAATGAGGTTTATCTAGCTTTAATCAGTGGAGGGACCCCAAGGTTAGCCCGCAGAGCAGTGTGTTTGTGTGTGTATATGTGTGTGTGTGTGTGTGTGTGTGTGTGTGTGTGTGTGTGTTTGTGAGTGTCAGGGTGTGTGTGAGTGTGTGTAATGATGAGAGAGGAAGGGAAACACACATGGATGCCATTATCTGCATGCGCTCGGCACGGGGCTGCATCCCTCTTCAATTTCCACACGTCAAAAAGATCTAAGGGATGCTTTGTGTGTGTGTGTGTGTGTGTGTGTGGATGACTGAGTGTGTTTATATGTGGGTCTAAATGTGCATATGTGTGTGTGTGTGTGTGTGTGTGTGTGTGTGTGTGGCATTACATGATTCTATCACTGATGTGATGAGCTCTCTCCAACTCCTTCCTGTGATGATGAACACTTACTCCACTTATCCATGTCTACATGGCAACAATGTTAGCCATATGGCAGATGTGTGTGTGCATTTGAATATATGTGTGTGTGTGTGTGTGTGTGTGTGTGTATTGGTGGGGGAGATTTATATTCCTTTAATCAGAAGTATCTGATTTAATCAGAAGATTCTGACAGCTGCCTGCAGTGTGTGTTTGAGAGCGGGTTTCTGCACATGTGCGGATGTGGATGCATGTGTGTGTGTGTGATGACCGGTGTGTGTGTGTACCGGTCATCACTGAAGCAATATGCTGGGGAGGTTTGTCTCAAACTCTGAGGGGCATCCAAAGAAAACTTGGCGTGAGCCGAAGCATCTGATTGGACGTCTTGAGCGAGCAAGCGAGCGAGTGAGCCAACGCTCGAGCTCACTTCACAACCGGCTGTGCAGGAATGCATGACCTCATCCTCTCCCATACGCTTTGAATGAAACCCACATCAGAAATACACAAATCAACACCCCCCCCCAGAGCTGCACACACTGCATCCAACACAGCTCGCCCTGGATCAGGAGCCTCTGCTAACGCCTTTCAGTCTCTCGCAGGCTATCTGGAGAAGGCCTCCTCGCTGCCGCTTTGGATCTGTTCACACCTACCACCACCAAGAACATGTGCTTTCAGTCACACACAGAAACAGTTACTCATAAACGTGTCATTTCGGAAATTTTGTTTCTCCAGGGGTGTTAGCAACAAAACCCACAAAACAACTTCTCAGTATTTTCCTACGGCTATAAAGTTATTGAGGGAAGCTACGTCTAATTTGTTCATTTATTGGGTCCAAGCATATGGCTTAATGTCTTTCCCTTGTGGGTGTCTAGGAAAGGGAACAGTGGTCCCATGTAAACAGGCTGCTATATCTGTGGAATGCTTGTGGGATGAAGAATGAAAACAAGATAATGGAGTAAAATTAATCCTGACTGCTACGTCAATAAGAGTTGACTTGCAGATGCAAACACACACACTCACAAACACACACACACACACACACATGTGCACACATAAACATACACACATACACACCACACGCAAACACACGCACACACACACACACACACACACAATGCATACCTCAGAAAGTAAGAATAAATATTAAGAATGCCAAAAAATCAGTTGCAGTTAAGATTTGGCCACGCATTTTCTACACATCAAAATGGACTTGCTTTTGAAAAAGATGACAAACTATGCAAACTACACACAGACACACACACGTGCGTGCATGTACATACGCACACACACACACACACACACACACACACACATATTTCTCGATCACCTTTCTCTGACCTGTTCTTGGGGCCCCTGGTCCATGTGAGCTGTGCTGAGTGGTGTGGTACCGCAGCTGTGTGTGAGAATGTAAAGGTCTACTGTACCTGACCCCCCTGGAGGCCCTAACAAGCTCTCATCACCAGCTAACACTCAAACCAAACTTTTAAAAGCTTAAGGCTGCACTATGGCTCGTCTGCCAATCAAATATCAAGGTCACCTGTGCCTGACCTGCCCTAACACTTCACACTCCTGACCTGCTCACACTGAAACAACATCGAAATGCGTGC
>PYXC01000452.1:2610000-2665000 GCA_015244755.2 Tenualosa ilisha | reverse complement strand
ATAGCCCAGCTGCTAAATGCCTCATTTCACCCTCATTTCATATAAGAGGCACTTATATGCCGCTTTACCCCCGTTAGTCCAGACCTCTAACTGGAAGAGGGCCTGTGCAATGGTGGCCATGTGGAGAGAACAGAGAAATATGTAGACCTCAGTCCTTTGGGTCCTTGGTGATGCGCTATGCACACATTTAAAGACTTTCAATCCTATCGCCCAGGTCCACTCTGTGGATAGGAGTTGTGTTGTTGTATGAGCCATTTACATTACATCACATTTACATTTATGCATTCAGCAGACGCTTTTATCCAAAGCGACTTACAAAAGAGCATAACATTCAAGCTACAACACAATGAAAGAAACTAACAAAGAGTGCATATTACTAACAAAGAGTGCATATTAGTAACAAAGAGTGCATATTACTAACAAAGAGTGCATATTAGTAACAAAGAGTGCATATTGCCGGTGCATAGACTGGAGAAAAGCACTTCACATGATACCACTTGAAGCTTGTCAAGTCAATATGGCTGGTGAGTATCAGTGTGGTGACAGTGGTTTAACCAGATGTGTAATACTGGATAGTTTACGTTATTTCCATTAGATGGTTCTCATGGGGGAAGTCTGATATGTCTGGTTGTTGTGGGAAGGCTATCAAGAGCTCAAAGATTTTAACTTTTTAGCCCACAAAGAACACGTCTATAATGACTTAAGATAAAAAGCGGCCCACATCTACATAAACAGACCGAGGTTTAGCTTTGTGGTTGACCAGGCTTTACTTTGGACTCAGCGTGTTGGGGTGTTACAACGCAACAAACGAGTGTAATGTTTCTAACATACCCTGCTCATCTTATCATCACACGCACACACGTTCACACACACACGCACACATACATACACACACATACATACATACACATACACACACACACAGACACGGCACACCCAGCAGCTGTGTAACCATTACATACTGAAGCAGAGCTGAGAGAATGATGCTGCAAGCACACTTCATACCCTCAAGAGACACCAGCCTAGGGAAACATTTGAGTGTATGTGTGTGTGTGTGTGTGTGTGTGTATATGTATGTGTGTGTGTCTTGTGTGTTGTTATGCGGTGTAAGAGTGTGTGTGTGTAAGTGTGTCGGTGTGTGTGTCCTCTCTCTGTTTGTCTGTCTGTTTTATCTTTCTCAAAGTCTCTACTCATTTTGTCTCTTTATTGTGTGATCAATCTAGATTGTTAATTGGTCACAGACAAAATGAATGTACAGTTGCACAGCACAGCCTTTCTGGATTCAGACTGTGGCAGGTGTTTTGTCTGTCTCTCCAGCCAATTGAGAGTTGTGCGTGTGATCCTACATCATGCTGTATAGCATTAATTTGTGTTGTTATTGATCAGCCCCTGTGGAACCCCCCCCCCCCAACCAATAGCTCAGGAAATGTAACATCTGTCATGTCTATAACTGAAATTCTAAAGTAACATCTGGAGAAATCACTTCTAAAAAGCAGGTGTGTATGTGGGTGTATGTGTATGAACACACACACAAACGCACACACAGACACATGCCCCCCTTCACACACATACACACACACACACACACACACACACACACACACACACACACACACACACACACACACACCCTCATACACACACTCATACACACACACACACACACACACAAATGTTTAATCATGCATACGAGGATATCAGGAAGGAAGATAAAATGAATGTCCGGTCCTGTCAAACTCAATCTACAGACGCGTAACCACCTGGAGTCCAGTCTTCCTCTGCTTATACCTACAGCAAGCTGTTTCTTATATCTTCTCTGTTTGTATGTATGTATATGTGTGTGTGTGTGTGTGTTCCAGTTGCAGTGTCTTTCTCTCCTTTTGCAGTGTGTGCATCTGCGTGTGTTTGTGGGTCTGGGTGTGTGTGTGTGTGTGGAGGTGCGGGTGGAGTTGGTCTTGCAGAAGTGCCGTGATTGGAACGGGATTGGGACGTCATGCTTTTTAAATCCTTCTCCAAGCCGCCTCACCAGCCACCACTGTGTACCTTTGTTCTGTCTGTGTTTGTGTGGGTGGTTCTGTGACCTTTAATTTTCATAAATATTGATTATTTATATTTATGAGTTTTGGTGGTTGCTTGGGAGTTTGGGGAAGGATCAGTCATTTTTCATGTTATGTCCTGGCTCCCCCTAGACGTGTGTGTGTGTGTGTGTGAATTCCTCTTGCGTCTCCTACACGGTAAGAGCTGTATCTGTAAACTGACCTGAACTCAGCAATGAGACATAAATAAAAATAGTCTGTAAAGATTCCTCTTAGGGTACTCGCATCCATGAGTGTGTGTGCGTGTGTGTGTGTGTGTGTGTGTGTGTGTGTCTTTCATACACCTGTACACATCGCGCACACACACACACACACACACACACACACACACACACACACACACACACACACACACACTAAGACACACATTCACCTGCTGCTTTGGCCAATGAAAAGACAGTGAGTCATGTGTTTATGGGCTCTCACGGCGCGTCTGTCAGCAAACATCACTGGGGCTAGCGTGACCAGACTTTACTGCAGAGGTACACATCTGTGTGTGTTTGTGTGTGTGTGTGTGTGTTTGTCTCTGTGTGTGTGTGTGCATTTGTTTGCTTGTCTGTGTGTGTGTGTGTGTATGTGTGTGTGTGTGTGTGTGTTTGTCTCTGTGTGTGTGTGTGTGCATTTGTTTGCTTGTCTGTGTGTGTGTGTGTGTGTGTGTGTGTGTGTGCGCATTTGTGTGCTTGTCTGCGTATGTGTGTGTGTGTATGTGAGCATGCGCACATACAGGGACTCAAAGGCAAGCCCAGCGTTGGACTAACTCCGCTGGAAAAGTGTGTTGCGAGTGAGTGAGTGGCGTGTAAAACACACTGGTCTTCTAAAACAAGCTGCTTTAATGGGTCTCCCACCGAATGCTTGACCTTATTTGGAGGAATGAAAGCGTGAGAGAGGAGGAGAAAAAATTGGGTCCAGTGTTTGCCCACCGAGTAGTGATGTCAGGTCTGAGGGCGTTGGATGTGTGTGTGTGTGTGTGTGTGTGTGGTTGTGGTGTGGTGTATTGTATGTGTGTGTGTGTGTGTGTATGTGTGAGAGAGAGAAAGAGCTTATTATTTTAATTACGAAAGGGAGGCTGTGCTTCATATATATCCACAGGTCCTCTACTAGAAGTGTACCTTTAGAGCAGCTAGTAAAACACAGTAAATCACCTGAATAGTCTGGTGTGTGTGTCTGTGTGTTTGTGTGTGTGTGTGTGTGTGTGTGTGTGTGTGTGTGTGTGTGTGAGAGAGAGAAAGAGAGAGAGAGAGAGAGAGTGAGAGAGTGGGCTGTCCTGTTACTGTAGCAAAGTATGTGTTTTTGTGTTTGAATTGATTTGTGTGTGTGAGTGTGTTGCTTAAACAGAAGATGGGTGGAACTTGTGTTTTATGTTTGCTCATGTGTGTGCTTGTGATACACCCAGGCATATGCGTGTGTGTGTGTGTGTGTGTGTGTGTGTGTGTGTGTGTGTGTGCGTGCGCGCGTGTGTGAAAGAGAGAGAGAGAGAGAAAAAGACAGACCCCTGGGCCACCCTTTGACAAGACAAAAAAAGAACAGCTTTGATTCCATTATTAAATTATTGCATAAAACTGATTTCTCCAAAGCGGCTTATTTTGGGAACTCAGTGAAACAGTTAATGCTGTCCTGACTGAAGCATTAAAGTCTTTCTTTTTCAGATATTTCTGTTTTATGTCACTGACCATCATCCCACAGTAACATGAGAAGAATCTGTTATTTCTGATGCTCTGCTCCAGGCCACCCTGCCATGCTCCTCATTGGTGTTTATATTTCACGAAAGCCTTTGTTTAAGAAAACAATGTTCAAAACCAGCTGCTTCTCCGGAATCTTCCACTCACAATAGTAAATATGAAATCAGTCCTGCTCCTTATGCAGGGTGGGAGGAATGTTTGTGTGTGTGTATGTGTGTGTGTGTGTGTGTGTGTATGTATGTGTGTGTGTGTGTGCATGTATGTGTGTGTGTGTCTGTGTGTTAGTGACAGAGAGAGAGATGGGGGGGAGAGAGCGGGGGCATTTGTGAGTGTGTGTGTGTGCGTGTGTGTGTGTGTGTGTGTGTCTGTGTGTTTGTGACAGAGAGAGAGAGAGGGAGAGAGCGGGGGCATGTGTGTATGTGTGAGTGTTTATGTGTTTGTTTGCGTGTAAGGGAAGGTAGGCTTCTGTCCGATCAGAGGAATGTAACTGCACTTAAGAGTCCCACTTGAACCTCTGCTACCTTTTTCTGTTACCAGAACTTGGTCCAAGGAATTTCTCAGGGAGACATTTTTGTGAAAGTAATTTGGTTTACAAGGTCAGGAATGAAAAAATATGTCCTTTTTTGGCTACCCTAGTATGTTCAGGAAGAGATGAAATAGAAAGCATCGAGGTCCAGAATGCCTGTTCAAAATCAGACGCATTTGGAAAGTTGGAAAACAAGTTTATGGTGGGTATTAAAACTTGGGCTTTTTTGAGACGATTTGGTCCTAAAAGCACAATTCTCAATTTTTTCCATACGGGACAATATTTTAGAGCTTTCTCTGGTTGATCTAAGAGAGACAGAGAAGACAATACAAAATCCATCAGTAGAACTGGACCATTTCTAAATTCCCCAGGATTAAATTGTCCAACTTTTAATGTACCAAGGAATTAGATCAAAGATATGAAAGAGACTTATGATATTTTTGTGCTGACTTTCAAACAATTAGCTAATATTAAATGTTATACACAAAGTATTAAATCTCGACCTCAATACTGCTGTTTCCAAAACACTAGTCCCGATCTGATCTGCTTGCTATGAGTGACCTACAAAGAGAAGTTTCCCTCAGATGTGGTAGTGAGATAACGTCAGAGGAGAGGGAGAAAGAGAGGGAGTGAGAGAGAGAAAGAGAGAGAAAGAAAAAAGAGGGAGTGAGAGAAGGCGGGAGTAATAACCAGCAAACGGCTAAAAGTTACGTTTACCCCCACACTGCTTCAGCAGAACTTTATCTACACACACACACACACACACACACACACACACATAGTCCCATGTTGACAGCACCATGAGGTCATGGAACAGACTGATGCAGGGGGCTCCTATTAGCAAAACAACATCCATAACTCGGCTAGGCTAATTACTGATCCTGGGCCACTGAGCCAAGCCAAACAATGGCAGGAATCGGCTACAATTGCATATCTGGGGGCCGCCTCACTTTCCAAAACTAATCTACCCACCGATAACCTTATCTTCTCTCTCAAAGTTTCACAGCTAGGAAAGGGGCCAAATGATTTAAAACAAGGCCTCACAGTGTGAGCTGTTTTTGACTGGACTGGCTGCTGGCTGCTTGGCTGGGCATGCAGCTCTGTAAACAGATCGTCCTCTGTCAAATAACTCTCGTTGTTTTTATAACGATACACATCATATTACATTAAAACAGAAACGAGGTCAGACCCAAACTACATTACACAGATTCATTTGCGCCAGAGGGGCTTTTTATCTGACAAACCCCTGGAGCAAAACACTACATTTAGGCATGAGAGGCTTATTTTGCACCTGTGACTACGCACTGCATGGAGCCTTTTGTCTAATAAAGAGAAATGTTATGCAATTTGATTAAAACAACAACTTATTCACACTCTTGTACAGCTCACTAGGACTTTTCCTGCTCAGTGACAAATGGTTCGAATCATGGGTAACAACTGGGTCTTAACATCTAGAAACTGTTTGAGTAATGATTTGCAGTCATGGAGTTTGATAACACCCCATTATTACCATCTAAAATTTGTTGAGTCTTAAGTAATTCCTTGGTTCTGATAAACTGCTACCTTGTTTTTTGATACTGATGCCCAGTTACTGCTGAGTGAGAAAGTAAAGTGCAACCAAGATGAGATGTTATTAAAGCGAGTGGCAAATTTGAGACAAGAAAGCCAAGGAATTTTGATGACACTAGTTAGAATGCTGTTCCAATTCCTGATCCGAATTTTAGACTCACCAGGCTCGTAGCTCACGATGAGTGTGTACTGGCCACGTTCTGTGTGGAAGGTCTTGGTGCTGGAGGTGTGTGAGCGTGTGTGGAGGAGAGGACAGCAGCTTGTTACGCTCGGCCTCGATGTGCTTCATCAGCAGGCTGGACATCTTCCTCCCTTTCACGATGTTGCTCAGAGTCTTCTTCAGCAACACACTCTGGGCCTCCGGCACTCTAGAGGGCAGTAAGAGCATGGTCAAAGGGGTGTCAGAGCACCGAGGAAGTGAAGAAGGTACTAGATCAGGCGCGCATCAGTAGAATTACCCCCTCATAATCCTGCCCAGCAAATTGTGAGAATTTGAAATTTAAGCTTTCTTTCTCTCCTATCAGTCTTTCTGTTCACTAGCATACTGTGGCATCTAGGTATGACTGGGTAATACACTAGGTGGTGTAGGACAATACTTTTTCCTATATTTTTCTGTACATGATTGTTGGAGGTGTGTTACATTGGGCTTCAGCTATCAGAGTCACATTACTCCCTAAAGCTCCAGTCATGGTAGTGGAGGGGGAGAGGACAGTCATATTATTGCACATTTTGATTTGTATTATACTACTTATGGAAGTGGTGGACCAGATGTACGTAATGTTACTGATTGATAATTATTTCATTTGGGCATTATCATTCGACCCTTGATTCCTGAAGAGGGTTTGGTAGTGAGACACCTCCTATTTCCCTTGCCTTCTCTGAGAGATAATGTTTAGACAATAAACCTGGAGACCTCAGACACCTGGCCTTCAGCCTCTGTCTCCATCCTTGACATCAGTTATATCTATGGCGTTAGACTGGAGGAACTCTCTCACTCTCTTTCTGGGACTTGGAGAGCTTTCTAAAGGCTATAGAGGTTATCGTTGGACACTCAACCTAATCAGTGACCCAAGGAATGGGTCAAATCCTCCCTACAACATCCTGCATGTGACCTACTGGCTCCTTCTACTGCAGTCACTTCAGTATGGAAAAAGGATGCAGACTGAATCATTAGTGGTAGTGCATTTCATCCACCTCTAAACTCAGCCAGCACAAATGATGCCCTGTGGTTTTTTCATTCAGCAAGAAAATCTGCTGGCACCTCTAAACAGACCCTGTCCGGATCCGGATCCTATTGTATGCATTTAGACTGGAGTCTAAACTGGACTGGAGACGGGAAGGCTAGGATTTGTTCTGGCCTTTGGGTGAATGTGTTTCTGCAGAGCACAGAGTTTATCATGAGACACTTAGGCCTTATCACTGGGCCAAAGAATGTGAGAAATCTCCCACCAACATCCTGCATGGTTCCCTCAGGGCTACATGCTAACGTGGTTATCAGCTGCGCCACGGCACACACAGGCACAACAGCCAAGGATGAGGAAATACCCAGCAAGTCACACCAGCGCTCTCATACACACTCACAGCCACACATACTTTCATGCAAACAAACACACTTTCTCTCTCTGATACACACACAAATACACACACACACACACACACACACACACACAGAGCACAATCTCTCTCTCTTTCTCTCTCTCATGCACACACACATTGACACACTTACAGCCACAAATACTTTCACACAAACAAACACACTTTCTCTCTCTGATACACACACACATACACACACAAAGACAAACAGAGCACAATCTCTCTCTCTTTCTCTCTCTCATGCACACACACATAGACACACTTACAGCCACACATACTTTCACACAAACAAACACACTTTCTCTCTCTGATGCACACACACACACACACACACGCACACATACACAAAGACACGCAGAGCACAATCTCTCTCTCTCTCTCTCTCTCTCTCTCATGCACACACACACAGACACACTCACACAAACACACACTCTCTTTCTCACACATGCTCTCTCACAAAGCCACCCACGCTCTCACACAGGTTCTTGGAGGCGTGTTGTTATTTTGCTTACTTCACCGGTCTCTGTGACGACGGGACCTTGTGGTCGTGAGAGACAGAAGAATGGATCAGTTGTGAGGAGGGCCTCCACCCAATCCCACACCCTTAAGACCCCACCGCCCCTGACCATGAATGATTACCCTTCCTCAGTGGCAGCTCAGGAGAGATTGCCTAATTAAACATGGTTTGGGGTTGAAATATGACAGGGCTGGGTTTGGCTTGGCAGACAGGCGTGAAAGGGGAGGTAGGGATGTAGGGGTTTGGTTGAGGTGGTGCACGGGGCACAGAGGGGCTATGGGGTGGGCATTGCGGGTGTGGGGCAACAGACGCCCATGACATAAGGTCTGATTTTGTCACATTTACAGACGTTCACCCATTTCTGTGGGAACACCAACAAAGTTCTAGTACAGAGTTAATGATGCAAAGAAGCACTATGTCCGTGTGTGTGTGTGTGTGTACTTGACTTGAGAACTACATTCACAGGCTGTGAGTATGTGTGCGTGTGTATGTATGTATGTGTGTGTGTGTGCAAGTGTGTGTTCATGCTTGTGTGGGTCTGGGTGTATGTGTGTTTCTGTGTCCCCAGTCTGCATCCACAGTTTGTGGAAAGTGAGAAACTGTGTGTGTGTGTGCGTGTTTGTTCCTTTGAGTGACGTAAGCCAACTGTTGCGCCAGTTCATTGACACTGACACAGTATGCTCTGTGTTACAGCACCCCAGAGGCACAGCGTGGCGCTCATCTGAGGACAACAGCTCTGGACTCTACGTGCTGGATGAGTCCGGTTACTGTGACCATTTGCAGCATATTGATGTAATGTACTGTATGCTTGTGATATTATATTGTAATGTGTTAGAGAGAAAAATCATGGACAGTGTGTGTGTGTGTGTGTGTGTGTGTGTGAGTGTGTTATAGGGTGTGTTTGAGGGGTGTCTAATTGTATGTGTATGTAAAGGCAACTTTGTTCCGCTACTTTGTGACCCCCTTCCTCTAAACACCGATAAGTAGGTAATGTTGGAATGTGCTGCGCTGTGTGGCTCCTGCACGCCAACAACCCCTCCAGTACCCCTGCCAGCAGTGGCTCCAATGGCAGGCCGGAAGGTGCCCACCTCTCCCAAGGCCTTACCCAAGCCTACGGCCCAGCAGCAGCACCTCTCCCAAGGCCTTACCCAAGCCTATGGCACATCTAGGGCAAATGGCCAACCACTCCAATGGCAGGAGGCTACTGTAATGGTCAGGTAGCAGACATAGTGGTGGTCTGCTATAGGTCTCTGTGGATGTGAGCGTTTGTTCCATGCTAAATGAGAGGTGAGCGTACACAGGCCATTAGCAGTGCTGTGCCACAGGCCAGGTATTCCCCAGTATGGCACTGCTCAATGGACCATTGTGTGGAGGGTGTTTACAGACACTCAACCCTTTCCTTCCTCCATTCTGAGCTCACTGGAGCAGGCTGGCCTCTCTCTCTCTTTCTCCCTCTCTTTTTCTCTCCTGCTCTCTCTCTCTCTCTCTCTCTCCCTCTCTCCCTCGGAGTTGAAACCAGGGGCTGCAGATCTGAATACTGATTACCAGTGCAGGGGTTGTACACTACATTGTTCTTCACCCCTAATGATGGACACGGCGCTCACCGTAGACATTACATACTGACGGGAGAACCAACCGCCTTACTTGGGCAGACTGGTAGGCAGAATAACATACCACAGAGGCTGTGAACAGTAATGTACAGCACTGATAACTCCTCTAGTTGTGACTCCAGCCTGGAAACATGCAAGACTCTGAGATGCATGAGATGCAGACTCAACTACCCTCCCTTTTCTCTCTCTCTCTCTCTAACTTTTTTTTTAACTCTCAAATATTTTTTTCAAACACTCTCCCTCTCTTTCCATAACTTCTTGTTCTCTCTCAAATCTCTTCTCAATCATCTGCCCTCTCTCTCCCTACCTACACTACTGAATGGAAAATAAAACATGATAAATATGCTCTTGCTTACGCTGAATGTGAGTCTGGAATGTGGGTCAAACAAGACTAAGTTCAGGAAGAGCAGGAAGAGGGCACTGCAAGTGCTATAGGGTGCATCAGCTCCATAGCAAAGTCGCATGTGTGTGTCTTTGTGTGTGTGTGTATGTGTATGTGTGTCTTTGGACATGTGTCTTTGTGTGTGTGTATCTTTGAGCGTGTGTCTTTGAGTGTGTATGTGTGTGTACAAAATGATGGTGTTTGTGTGTGTGTGTGTATGTGTGTGCATCTGTATGTGTGTATCTAGTTGGGAGATCTCAGAGGCCTGGTGGGCTGCCCAATCTAAGAGAAAATATGGGCTTTTGTGCTGTTTGGGACTGATGCCTGCAGTCAGCATGGTGCCTTTACAAGTGGCTCGAGACTCCTAGAGTTTAGTCTATGCAGAGGGGGTCCTGTGTGTGTGTGTGTGTGTGTGTGTGTGTGTGTGTGTATAGGGGCAAGTTTTCCAACGTGATGAAGTGCCGTTGTGGACAACAAACTGCTGGTGGTCTGATTTATGTACCGCTCTGACAAAACAGCACAGCCAGGCAGGGGTTGTGTGTGTGGTGCACATACACACATACACTGCTGTTGCATTGCATCAGCCTGGGCGTTGGTCCACACACACACTCACACACACACACACACATACACACACACACACAGACACACACAGAGTCGGAAAACACAACCACAGGTTTGGCTCCAGCTCAGGAGCAGCAGAGAGCCAAGGGGAGTTTCACGTACACACACGCGCACACACACACACACACACACAAACACACACAGGACTCATGGCATATGAGTGATGCTGCCCTCCTCACCTGTCACAAAACCTACCCTAAAAGCATGCTCGGCTCATGCTGTTACACATAACCCACCCCACACACTCACAGTATTGTAACTGCTGTTGTACTGAATTACTGTACCATTCTAAGGGCCCAGGGTGTGATGAAGGGCTCACCCAGGGTCTTATTGTAGTGCCTGTATGGAAAGTGCAATTGAAACTGGTGCGAGGGGTTCAGGAAAACAGAGTGGGGAGATGTAGAGAGAAACAGATGAGGCAAAAGGCCCCAGCGCTGGCCAAGGTGAAGTTTGTCATCTAAAACTGCCAAACTAGTTTCCAAAACACATTAATATTCATTTAGACTTGCCTGAACATGAACCTAAATACACACACACACACACACACACACACAAACATACACACATGCACACATACATGCATAGTAAAACACATTTATGCACCATATGCACATCCCTCATCATGCACAGGCACAGACACACACACACACACACACACACACACACACACACACACACCACACACACACACACACACTTACAGTAATTCCATCCACTAGTGCCAAGAAGAGCATTAACACTTCCAGTTTTTCAGCTCAGTTGTTGTGGGAATAATTAGGCTGTCAAATGTGGACTCACATTTGGTATTTTAAATCAATTTCAATCAATTGGCCACCCAGCTCCATCCAGTGCTAATGACAGTCTGACTGAAGGCCACACTGACACACATTAGATACACATTACACAACACCTCCAATAAAACTTTTCAGACCACGCCAAATGATCACTCTTACTGCTTACCAAAAACTACAATCTAGTTTCAAAATGAGATATGGTGCAAGAATAAACTTTCTCAAACTATCAAACTGTTGTTTTTGAATGTTGAGAATCCCAATCTAAACCATATGACCACTCTCTGAGCAGAACAAAGCAAGTATGTGTGTGTGTGTGCGCAACAGCAAGCGAGAGACAAGATAGAGTGTGTTTATGTTTTGTGTGTGTGTGCATGTGTATGTGTGTGTGTGTGTGAGAGAGAGAGAGAGAGAGAGAAAGAGAGAGAAATGGGAGACAGATTGATTACATGATTGCTGGAGTCAACATCCCCTCCTAACATAGCTAACCCATGGGGTGAACTTAAAGGTTGGAGGGTCTCTGTTCATCTTCTTCCCTTTCTTCTCCCCCCCCCCCCCCCTCCAGCCGTCTCTCTATTCCTCTCTTCTGCCCTCTCTCTTCATCCCTATTTCTCCCTCTCTTTCTTCATCCCTCTCTCTCTCTCCTGCTCTCTCTCTCTCTCTCTCCATCTCTCTCCCCCTCTCATCTTTCCCTTCTCTTCCTCCATTTGACCTCGTTTCCACAGGGGCTGGCTGGCCACAGTAGTGGCTGTTTCTGGACATCTCCTGTGTGGAGCTCTATGAGAAAGCCACATGCCCCTGGTCTCCAGCAGGAGGAAATGGAGGGGGATGGGAGGGCCAAGGGGAGTCTCTCTCTTTCTCTCTCTCTCTTTCACACACGCACACACACACACACACACATACACACACACACGCACACACACTGGGGGGGTGGGGGTCTGGAGAGCAGAGCAGAGGAGAGGAGTGGAAAGATGTCCACAAGCTTCCAGAAGTTTCCAGGAATACGGGGACACTTGGACAGACTCTGCTCTGCTGATCACCTGTGAAAAATGGCAAATATGCAGAGGGAAGACGACGGGGAGATGAGATGGAGAACCGTTCATTAACCCCCTCATGCCCCAAAACACACACACACACACAAACACAAACACTTTCATCCTGTAAAAGTTGGCTTAATTCTAATTGTAGTGTTTTTCAGTAAACAACACTAGGAACCCAGCCTGTAAACACAAAGCCTGGTTTTGGGTGAAGGTTGAACTATAACTAGGAGAAGAGCTCCCCCTAGTGACACTTTCATGTACTCACTGTAACTATTTCTGCAACTGCATGACAGAATTGCCTGCAAACACCACTAAAGTTATTTGAACTTCAAATAGAAAACATTTGCAAACATATTAATAAAAAATATTATCTTATGATCAGAACAAAGAATTACTTTTGTGTCATGAAATGATCCCTCTAAATAATCCTATCCCACCCTATGCATGCATGCTTTGATCCCACTCATATTTCTGAGTGTAAAATTTCAAAGGCTTGGGCAGATCTATAGTATAAAGAACAAAGAATGGATGATGGGTTCTGTAGGAATGTTATGAGTGGTGGGAAAGCTCTGGGCTTGTAAACACTCCACTCTGATCAAACACCAAATCAAAGAGGCACGACAGACAAGTGAATGGTTGTTGCGTCTGATGAGCATATGAAATATCTATATATACTGTCTCTATCTATCTATCTATCTATCTATCTATCTATCTATCTATCTATCTATCTATCTATCTATCTATCTATCTATCTATCTATCTATCTATCTGTCTGTCTATCTATAGTATGTATACTCTTTTGATCCTGTGAGGGAAATTCAGTCACTGCATTTATCCCATCTGTGAAGTAGTGACACACACACAGCACACAGTGAGTGAACGCACACACACTATCCCGGAGCAGTAGGCAACCTGCTGCTGCAGCACCTGGGAAGCAGTGCTTACTGAGATAAGGCCATGTTCACAAAATTATATTAGGGTTAAAATGCAATAAATGCAGGGTGATTACTTAAGACCTGTTTGAGCTGGGATGCCCCCCCCCCACACACACAGAGAATGAATTTGGTCCAATCAATATATCAATAGGTTTATCAATAAATTCTACGATTGGAACTGTAAAACTACCACCATTCCTTCATCTTCCTAGCACAATACCCTCAGACACATACACACACACATGCACACAGACACGCGTACACTCCTACACACACACACACACGCACTTCATTGATTTTCTAGTGAGCACCTGGCCTGACCAGTATGCATCTCTGCTTCCTTCCAAGATGACATCCTGCTGTCCCTTATAATGGGCAGACATTTGTAACAGACACCCCATTACCTCATTTCCTGTCAGTGTCTGATTAAAGTCTTTTACCGGTGTTCACATCATGTCAGTCTCCAGGAAAACCACTGACTTTCTAACACTAACACAAGAGGAAAGACCACCTGATTAACCATGTTCTGCTTCAAAGCAACAGTCCGGAGTGAATCAGCCCTTTGTCCTTCTGTTCAAGGTAGAAAATATGGTACGAAAACCGGATATCAAAAAGGTAGCCAACATAAACTACTATAAACTGCTCTATTATAGTTCATGTTAACTGCCACTTCACAAATTTGGTCTGTGTTGTCCCAAATTTTCTCATCCATTTTTCTACTAACAGAACTTGGTGACCTCAAGTGCTGTTAGTAATGACAGGGCCATGTCATTGGTTGATGTACTTTGAAGAATCCTGTTAATTAAACATCAGAAAGCACTGACTAAATATCCACTTTACAATCTGTTATTTGAATTCAAACCCAGCAAAGATCAGTCTAGTCTGCTGCTTACTCTTCTAATCAGTGAGTTCATTAGAGACTGCCCTACTTCTGAGTTTGCTAGCGTTTACCTCAAAGTCCCCATTGCTTTAAATATCATTGGATTAAACGCCTGTTAGTTTGACCTGGTGTGCTGGAGCCAGATTGAACACACACACAAACACCTGCTGGTCATCAGCTGAATGAATAGCAGCCGGTTGCTGTGAGCTGCCACCTGCCTCCCACATGGAGCTCCAGAGCTCCAGAGAGCAGAGGGGAACTGCCTGGCACATCAAAGCCAGCGAGGGGGCAGGGAAGGTGGGGAAGGCCAGGGAGGCTACGACCCCCCGGTGTGGACCATTAAATATCCACACCTGGAGATAAACCTCTGTGTGTGTATGTGTGTTGATAGGGTGTGAATGGAAAGAGAAAGGAACAGGGAGAAGAGAGACTGATAGATATTTAGACTGCAGACTGGATGGATTGGAGGACAGCTAAAACTTAGACCAGCTGACTGTTAAAACGAATATGACTGTTTCCCAACAGCCTCAGGAGAGTGTTCAGTTCAGAGAAACAAATGACTAATGAGTGTAAGAACTAAAAATTATATGAAGAAAATAAAAATTATAATTATAAAAAAAATACACATACTTTAAAATCAATTCAATCATGTTTGAATAGAAGGGGAGACACATAGACAATGAACTCTATACTCAAACCATGCCACAGGCAAACAATAATGATGATCTCTGTGACAATGTTGATTCATAGTCTACAAAAGCTATGTGCAAGAATGCATTAGGCTTAGAAAAGGTTTAATGCACACTTGCGTGGCAAAATATGATGTTCAAATGTATGTAACGCAGAGCACACGCACAGATAAGTTTCATAACGGATAGGCAGAGTGTTATTATAGATTACAATAGTTATAACACAGCTGCATAGTGGTGTAGAACACATGAGTCAAGGACAGTCAAGATGGACTCACGAGATGGGTTTCCAGTGAAGGGCGCTGTCCTCTCGTTCAGCCCTAGCACCTGTGGGTGCCCCCTCTGCCAGCTCTCCCTGGTTGGTCTGGGTGCCAGGGGTCACTGAGGTGGCACCAGCAGAAGGAGGACTGGTGCCCATGGGCATGGCAGGGGTGGTGGAGGTCAGGGAGGTAAAGGAGGTGGGCGCCACCTGGGCCCATGACAGAGTAGTGGGGGCAAAGGTCACAATGGCATGCTCGCAACGGTAGCCATGGAAACCGGGGCGGCACTCGCAGGTGTTGGGCTTACGACAGATCGCCCTGTTGAGGCAGCGGGGGTAGCACCTTGCTTTAAAGACAGAAAGAGAGAGAGAGAGACAGAGGGAGAGAGAGAGAAAGGTAAGTGAGAAAGAGAGAGAAAAACACACTGTAAAAAATAAAAAGTTAGGCTAACTAAAAAATATAGCGCAACCAGCTGCGAAGCATTTTTAAGTCAACTTAGGCCACTTTAGTCAACTTTAGGCCACTGTAATAGTGGTAGTAGTAGGGTCAGCGCAACTACAGTGCAGAGAGAAAAACAGAAAAAAGATGCAATACACTTTACCAAACCAAATGACCAAATAAAATAACACCAACATTCCAAATTAGAGTTCCCTTGAAAATAACTTTCTTTAATTACATCAGATAGGTTGTCAAATTACCCGATAAATAAAATTATATATAAACTTTGCCATATCATCTGTCAATTTCAATGTTGCATTGTAGGCGTAAACGTACTTTCCAGACGTGGTCTGTATGTCTTTTGAACACATATGAACTTCACATTGTTCTAGATCTCCCCTCTTATAGAACAATATGGAATACCAACAGAGTATGTAGGTCTTGTAAGTAAAAGATCAGATGGTGAGGCTACAATCTACAGTATGTTTCAAATAAATCACATGGTGTTTATGGGAGTACATCACTGATGATTTACAATGAACAATCTCATATCAAACATATTCACTCCATATTCACCCCAGGAGGAACACACTTATCTCCTTATCGGAACAGACAGCACACACCGCAAAGGAAAGTGGGTGTTAATGAGACTAAGGTCTCTCAGCAGTTTATGTCTGCATGCAGAGTAAGTGGGCTTAGTCAGATACTTTAAACATAATCAAATATAACTTTAAACACAATTTTATTAGAGCTTATCATAGCTTACCATGTATCAGCTACTCAGGAAAGTCAAATTCAAATCTGGCAAATCTTCATGAAACTAAACTAACATTTGGTTATCTAGAAAGGGAAAGATTCTACTTGTTTGTAACTATGACAGAGCGCAGAAAGAAAGTAAAAGAATTTCCCTTTAGTAGAGGTGTTCACTGACATACAAGGACTTATTACACTCTACTATAGACAGAGAGTAAGAGTTTTTTGCTACGGTGTTCAAAACGTGTATTGCAGTCTGTCAGGCCTTTACTGTGAGATCTTCATGTCTGTGTCCATCTGAGGCACCTCCTTAAGCCCGTGTTTAGTCTGAGACCTGGCAATCCTAACTATACCACCCACTAGGCACTTTGGCCCCAAACCAGTGTGTGTGTGTGTGTGTGTGTATGTGTGTGTGTATGTGTGTGTGTGTGTGTGTGTGTGTGTGTGTGTGTGTGTGTGTGTGTGTGAGTGTGCATGCCCATGTAAGTGTACCTGTGCGTGTGTGTGTGTGTCTAAGTAAGAGCTGGCATAAAAACAAACTACTTAACCCACATGCAGCATGCTGAGAGAGGAAATTCTTTCTTTCATTCTTTCTTTCTCTACTTCTATTGGCTTCAGTTTGCAAGAACCAACGTGTGAAGTGCCTCTGTCTCACACACCTCAATGACCTTCTCTCCCCTGAGGGTCGGATAAACACACACACACACTCACACACACATACACAAACACACACTTCACATCACATCACTTGTGCCACCTCATACTGTTCTCGCTCTCTTTCTTCATCTGAGTTCCAGGACACACTGGCAACCTCTTTTAACCTAAACTGAAAGCTGGGATGAACATATTTTATGAGTTTACAGAAGGGGTTTACAGGAGGAGAGTATTTAGATCTAGATTAGGTTATTATGGTGATGGAAGCCATTTATAAATATTATTTGATCTTTAAACATTCCTTCCATATCTGTAGTTAAGGAATGAAAAAAGAAATCTTCCATTAGTCCCCCATCTGCATATGTGAAACTAAGAAAAAAAAAGATAGACAGATCTAATGGACAAGCATAGAGTCAGGTCTGGGGGTGACATTAGTGTCAGTGGGCAAACTTCAGTGTTTTTGGAAGCCAATTAGTGTGCCAAGAACTAGAGGGCACTGCTTTAGAAAGGCTTTGTGAAGGTTTAGTAATCGCCTACTGGAGAGACATTTGTGCTGTCTGAACTCAAGAACCCAACCAATGGACCCCTCCTTTCTGTGTCATATTGGCCTATGGGAGCAAACTAGTGTCCAGTTTCACTGTTGTGTGAGTGGATGCACATTCTGTGTTTCTGTTTCTATAGCCAGAGTTGTGTAGGAAAGCCAGGGTTACGTTCTATGTGTGCACTGAATGGACCACTACTAGACCATAATGAAATATCAGCTAATTGCTGATTAGCTCATTTGCTGATTGTGACAAAAAGTGTGCTGGTTCAGAATCACTCACTAATCCTTTGAGATGTGATGACACACTGACTGTCTAATCATCATGTTGTAAACAGTTTATTTGAGGGTGTTTACATAAGAGTGACATAAGCCTGTAATTAACATAACATGACATATATCATGAACATGACTGACTAATGCGTCAGTTGTTATTTGTAATGATAATGACAGGCTCATGTCACTTTTATGTAGACAACTTCAGATAGAGTATTACCATAATGTTATGGACAGACTTACGCTTTGTGCATCTTCCTGTTTTCGGGGCAACAGTCCAGCCATAGCAACACCTGGAGCCGCAGATGTTTGGCCTGAAATGAAACACAGAGAAGGCGCTGCAGTCACAATGACTCAGCAAAAAACATAATGTCTTAATGCTGACTCGGCAAATCCACAGCGGGGAAGCATTAGCATTGGTTTTTCCTTAGCATGCAGACACTGGTTGCATAGTCTTTACATACCTAAGCTAAGTGAAACCAAAGACAGGCAAAATTTGCAAACACTATCACTGGTAGCCAATTTTACTTACCCTTTGAAACAGTCACAGCGGAAATATGATGCATTAAATTCTATTAAACGCAACACTACACAGACGTATAAATAACAACATCAAAGGCTCTTATAGGTTCTTCTGATAGTTGTTGTGCGTCTGGAAGTGATGTGGGCCGGGTCGGTTCGTTATTTGGCCTGAATCTTTTGCAGAATCTTCTGTTTCTGTTTCACATACCTTTAGCGCAGCTGCCCAATATAACTGCCTCAAGCACACACACAGACACACATACACTCTCTCTCCCTGTCTCTCTCTCTCTCTCTCTCTCTCTCTCTCACACACACACACACACAGACACACACACACACACGCCATACGTGTGTGTGCATATACTGGGCACCAAAGAATATGAATGAACTGACCACATTTCCCTTGGTCTAGGCCTCTGAGTGCTCTGCCCTCAATTCAAAAAAAAGGAAAGGGAAGAGAGAAGGATATCAAGAGAGAGACAGAGAGAGAGGGAGAGAGAGAGACAAAGAGAGAGAGAGAGAGGGAGGCAAAGAGAGTGAGCGAGAGAGGGGCAAAGAGAGACAGAGACAGACAGCCAGAGAGCAGGTGCTAGCCCTGCTGTTTGCAGATTCGCTTCTCCATTTTTCTATTTTTGCTAAAGCACACATTCAGCTTAATGTGTGCAAAGCGGCTCAGTGGCTGGAGGGGCAGTTAGTAACCCAGGCCAGTGGCTGGTCAAAGAGAAGGCCGTCTGGTGACTGTGTCTCCATGTCTGCCGTAGCACATTCCCATGTCCCCCTCACGGCAGGGGCTATTGTCAAGGCCAAGCCTCTCGCCTCCTCCAAACAGATTAAATGTCTCCTGAGACTACTTGATGTGTGTGTGTGTGTGTGTGTATGTGTGTGTGAGAGAGAGAGAGTCTGTGTGTGTCTGTTTGTCCAGACGCTGCTCATTGGGCAGACAATTAGCACAACCAACAGAAGCTGTCACCACAGAACCCTCTACTTCAATGCCACATACCCCCACCAAATCGCCCTCCTCTCTCTCACACACACAAATGCACACACACACACCACACAAACACACACACACACACCCTCTGCTATAAAGACCCCATTTCTGATTGTCCCTTGCCCGCCCCTAGAAAACACACGCACACACACACACACACACACACACAACACACACACACACAAAACACACACACACACACACACACACACAGACCCTTTAGTGGGATTTGCTAATTAGTTACAGTTTCATGGCTTTATTGTGTGGCTGCTAAAAACAGCCACCAGAGCTCATTTTTCTCCCTCTTTTTTCTCCCCTGAAGTCCTGCAGCGAGCACAGAGAGGAACACTATGACCAGGACCAGCGGCCTTGCCTGCTTCCACCAGCCACAGCACCTGCAGCTTGTCCCCCCCCCCAAGTGAACACTATTTGGCAAAGAATCTGCAGTACTGTTTGCCAAAGGAACACTATTTAGCACAGCATCATTTGCAGTGAGGAACACTGCATGAAAAATCATTTTTGGCATGGTCCACCATAAGAATGCTATTTGTTAGCAAGAAAACTAAAAAAAAAAAACAACAAAAAACAAACATTTGGCAGACCATAAGCTGTAGAGTCAACCATAGGAGCACTACTTTGCAAAGCATCTGCAGAGACGTTACTTGAAGAAATTATTATTTGGCAAAGCATCTGCAGTTAGCTAACTTAGAAGAAAGCTATTTGGTTGGCAGAGCGCCTGCACTGCAGTGATGTAATTCGATGGAACACTATGAGATGTAGTACCTGCAGAGAGGTTAGTTACTCAGTAAACACTATTTGGTTCAGCATCTGCAGCGAGGGCTCTAAGAACTATTTGGTTCAGCATCTGCAGCGAGGGCATTAAGCACTATTTGGCACTGGCTGTTTAAAACTACAGTGATCTTCCTCAAAGAGAAATGCTGTGCAGTGAGGTTACTCATCCAAACACTGTTTGGTGTAGCATCTAAATGACCTTCGACCCCCACCGACCCCCACCGTAGGTCATGTTAAAAGCACACTTGGCAAGCCTGTGGTAAGTAGTCAAATCCGCATGGACAAATCACAGGAAATAACAATCAGTGCATCATCATCCGTGAAAGTCCTTGATCAGTCGGACATTCCTCCGCCGTCAGTGAAGCCTCGTTTGAACTCTAATTTATGGACACCCAACAAAGCTTGACCTATGCGTCTGGCCTGGTATCCATGACAACAGGTGGGAAGTGGGCAGGAATGCTAGATGCCTGCACGAGCACACACACACACACACACACACACACACACACACACACACACACACACACACACACACACACACACACACACAGACAACCACACAAAATGCCAATACACCAGGTCAGGTCACAGTTAAAGAACAGTGATCTCAAAGGAAGCAAGAGAAGTGTGTCTGTGTGTATGTGTGTGTGTGTGTGTGTGTGTGTGTGTGTGTGTGTGGTTGACACAACGTTGGGATCAAACACAGGGGTTCACTGCATGGGATTTCACTCTACACCTGAGGTGAGCTTTTGTCGTAGAGTCAAATAGGGAAACTCTACCATCATGGTTTTGTTTACTGTAACAGAACGTTTCAGAGCTCTGTGTGGCATTGGGTGTGTATGTATTATTTTTTTTTTTTTGTCTTCAAGTTTAGATGTAATGCGGGCCTGACACATCTAGCTCACATTCCTAACCACACAGGAAGAGTGTTTACAGTCCTAAGTGAAGACTCTGCAGCGACCAAGCTAAAATCCACTCCACTAAAAGCCATAGCGATACCTGACTCCATCTTCACCAGATTAAAAGTATTCCCTCTGTTTTTATTTCAGCTCTAAATTTAGCCTCTGCCATAGACTTTGAATATATACTGTGACAGACAACACCAGAGGCCAAATCCCTTCACTGACCTGCTTTCCCCTTCTTTCTCTGGGTGTACTTTTATTGTCGTGTGGTGGGGTATGGTATTTAGGCTGAGTGGGTATATTTATGGGAATTAAGGATCATAAAATGACCTCCCTTACAATGCATGGTCTCAGATGAGGGAGAGGTGGTCTTGTCGCTGGGAGCGAGTGCAGGGGAGGTCCGCCGGCTTGTTAAGGAGGCCAGGCTTACCCCGTGCCGCCTCGGAATTCTTTGGTCCTTTTGTTCCGTCTGTGCTTGCACCAGTGCAACAAAGGACGCAGTATTTCTGCAGGGTCAACCAGGGAGCGCTGAGACGTCTCTGCAAAAAAACCTATAGAGTGGCCCTTAGCATGCACACAGACACATACGAACACACACATACGGACGCACACATATGCACACGCACACACACAAACACACACACACACATCCGTGCACACATACGCACACGCACACACACACACACACACACACCAACGTGCACACATACGCACATACACACACACACAACACACACACACACACACACACACACATACGTGCACACATACACACACACATGCAGTCATACACACACACACACATGCACCTTAAAGCATTTATAAACGGGCCCTCAGAACACATACTACGAAACAATTACCAGCCACTTATAGCAATAAAGTCCAACCAAAAGTTCTGACGAGATGAGATGAGCTCAGGACAGACAAACTCATTGATTTTCGAAAAGCAAACAGACACGGCTGTAACAGCAATATGCTGTGAGTGTTGACTCCTGAAAATGTATAAATTATAATGATATTGTGAGATCTTAAGTTTCCATGAGCAATGTTGTGGCTCATGAGGGCTGAACACAAGCTCATACTGTATCTTCCCTTCAAATGGGCCCTCACTGGCAGGGCACCACCGGACGCTAGAAATTTAAACTAACACGCCCGTGGCAACTTCAATTATGCAGCATCGCTCTGTTGGCTGTGGGGTTATAAGCAGAGGGGTCTGGGTGAAAGAGGCCTTTGAGAGCAGGGAAGGGCCATAGTCTCCTACCACTGCCATTACGTCCATATACAGTATGTATGTGTGTGTGTGTGTCTCACAGGGGGGCCTGCATTCCCATAAACAGGGGTCTTGTGAGGCTGAGGGCGGACTTATGGGAGTGGTTCTATCAGAAAGATCAGTCTCACACTGCTCTTGCCAAGCTGGTTCAGTGGTCTTGTGGAGAGAGAAGGACCTGCAAGAGCCACTATATACTATTGTTTCAAGCACACACACACATATACATGCCAACATAAAGCGCTCGGAAAAGCACACGCAAACACAACTCACAGAAAAACAACACACACATGCATACAAATACCCACAAAACACATGCATGCACACTCTCATTTACTCAAACACACACAAACACACAGGCCCATAAGTGTTGAAGAATGTAATATTAGGCACACACACACACACACACACACACACACACAGTGCTGAGGAGTATAGTCTTTGACTTGTGTTTGGTAACCCCGTGAAAGGGCCAGTTAGAAAGAGGAGGTGAACAGGCTTTGAAGTGGGCCCAGTTTCCGGCACACTTTTGAGCCAAGAATGAAGCACTGAACCATTGAGCTGTGTCTCATCTGACAGTGAGCAGTCACAAACAGACACACACGCACACACACACATACACTGCTAGGTGTGAAAATGCTACTGTTTGCCTCTTCAATGACACACACACACACACACACTACTGCTAGACAACCAGAGGGCTGTTTGTTTTAGAGACTGGACACTTACTGACCCCCTTTCACCAGCTTGGCTCAGAGGTCACGTGTGACGTCATTTGATTGCAAGAAGTGGTACTTGGGACAGTACCAGGGTACTTGGGTCAGTTCAGTCACTATGAACACTGCAGTTAGCTGTGTGGCTGTATGTGAGGCACAAATCAACCCACAGCCCTGTCTTTTGAGGTCACTGAGTGTTGTTGGTTGGAAAAAGAATGAGAAAATTTGACCTTCACTGGTTAGCATTCACTGTCATTCTGCTATTTGATCTAAGTTGTACCACATTTTGTGGTTCTTTTTTCTCCAGATGACACACGGACACTTTGAACAACAGGGCTATGAGTTAATTTACACCAAAATATCCCGTTAACTTATACAATCAAAATCAATGCATGCAATATAATTACACTGTCAGTAAGCATCGTGCACAACATTTAGTCCAGAATTAGGGCAAGCTGTGCTACTACTGCTATTTAAAAGCTACTAAAAGCTACTTGTGTGCCCTGACTGAAGAATAATGACCTACAGACATTAAACAGAAGCAGATTCTACAGTCAAATACATCAGAAATATGGCTCAGATTTAGCCTTGATCCAGTCCAGATAGAGCCAATAATGGGCTAGAATCAGCTCATATCCAATCCAGATAAGATTCAGATGGACATCTAGTCCAGTTAAGCTCTGAATGAGGCCAGATTTAGCCCATATCAGACAAGATGAAGACAAATTATGGCCTAGGTTTAACTCATACAGTGAAGATGGGCAAGACGGGGGCAAGGATTCAACCCAGACATGGGCCGGATGCAAAGGCAGAGTCAGGTGATCCCTCACAACACACTCTCTCTCTCTCACACACACACGCATACAAGCACACAAACACACACACACACACACACACACACCACCTCCTCCTTATCCTCACACATCCAATGCTCAACAGGAAGTGACCCCTGTGTGAGATCCATGGCTAACAGCTCCTGGCTAATGGGTCATCTTAAGCCTAGTGTAAACAAAGCCCCTGAAGCAGAGCTCCATCCACTTGACCGTGTTTAGTGGTAGCAAACTGCAGAAACATCAGAGGAAGACAGTAACACCAGGACATCAACACTGGGAGGGTTAATGGACTGGTCAGTGAATCCCACCTGAGTATGTGAAGAGATTAGAGAACCAAAGCCCAAATTCCTCTACATAGACACTTAATTAGTGCATTTCTCTGGGTTGTCTTTAGATTTCACATTGTCTTGTGTTAACTTAATAATACCACTTATGTAAGCCAGTCTGACAGTGAAATAACACTATTTATTACACAGCTCTTCAGAATGCGTAAGAATGTGACATTGATACAAGTAAATGGGTCTCCCTAGTTTCAGAGGTCCAATATTCAGCTTTGCATTAAGGTCCTGTTTGTTGTATCAGGAACTATTTTCCAATATTGACCAGCAGACAGGATCATTTCTTACTGCCAAATACTACTTAGGCTGCTTGCTTGGGTGTCCAAAGGTACTCTCAGTTTGGTAACAGCATGGTCGTAAGCTATTAGTTTACGTTCAAATGTCATATTAAAAGCTGTAATTTGTTGTTATATTGACAGCTGCAAATTTTCAGCATCAAATAAAACAAGACAATCTGATCCAAACTCATCTGAAAACAGAGAGCCTCAAGGGCACTCAAAGTCAGTCAGTGGAGAGAGGAAGCTGTGGTCACTCTCTCACGCGTGCACCAAGCATTTCCGTTGTGTTATAACTACTTGTGATGTGCTATTTCCGAGGGTTCAAATTCTTGCCATTGCTTTGAGGATCAACATTTCCGGGCTGAGTCAAAGGCATTTTTGGAGGGCGGTCTAATCCAAGCAGATTTCCTCCTGGTGGTGCAACTACCACCACTCACTCACTCACTCTCTCAATCACTCACTCACTCTCTGAATCACTCACACTCACTCTTTCACTCACTCACTTCTTGCGCAACACTTCCAGTTTTGATTGGCTTAGTGTGACAGAGGATCCGAGGGTCAGGACCATGAGCTCGGAGATGACAGGATTTATTGCCCTGGGACACTCACTTAGTTGTTAGACTACACGGCCCACCACGAGAAGAAGGGATGGCAGGTTAGTATTCACTATGTCAGCATTTTGCAGCAAACTCATACAAGGTTGTCTTGACAGTCAAGGCAGAGTTCATCCTTGAACTACTGCACTTTAGTGAATGAACTGAAATATGTACAAGTCGCGCAAGCGTGTGCACACACACACACACACACACACACAACAGAGAGGGGTCTACAAAAACACCCAAATACAAGCCACAAACATTGGAATAAAAAATAAATAATAAGAATAAAAAATAATAAAAAGACTAAATACTTTGCTAATGAAACATCTCACAGTGGATTTGTGGTCCTTAACACAGAAAGGAGAGGAGTTTTTTCAACATTCTTCACATCTAATAGGCCCCTTTAACCTTAATGGCTACTTCTGCACCTTTTGTATCTAGTGAATGTATAGGATGTCAGCACAAAAAAGGGGAGAGGGTTAGGACCTTCACTTCTTTTTTCCCTCCGTCTTTTTCCATGGACAAAATAACTCAGTGAACACTTCCACACATTTATGGCCGACCTACTGACTCCTGTAAACTGGCACAATCAAGTGCCACCCATACTGTGAGTTGAAGTCTGGCCCACTTATCCCTCATGTGAAGACCTCCTAGCAGTTTCTAAACCTTTCTCTCTGAAACACACACACACACACACACACACACACACACACACACACACACACAGCCACCTGCCGTCCTCAAAAAGACCATCTTTCATGGCTTAAAACTGGACATCTAACAATCAAAATGTTTTTAGCGCGTATTGCTTCATCGGAAAGTATCCTCAAAAATACTAATCCACAACTGTGAACCACAACTGTCAAAGTGAATTACATGTAAGGAAAGACGACTAAATATTAAACTTACCCGTTCAAATCAATTGCAATTTTCCTCTGTGGGAGCTTTCTTGTAGTCTCATCCTCATCATGATTCACTTTCAAAGGTTTTCTCAGTTTAGGTTTCCATGTCACGGTTCCTGACTGCGTTTGCAAAACTTGATGACTGATGGTAGAATACTCATAGGACATGCTTTTAATTCTGACATGCTCCCTTCGAGACTGCCTGGATGATGTGTGTTCTATTTCAATAGCATCTGCTCCCGAGAGAGTAGTAAGTAGAAGCCATGTCTCCAAAAATAAGAAAAACTGAGATATCCCACAAATGGTCATCGTTTTAACATAATCCTAACCAGTCGGTTTTCTCTAAGCTACCTTGTGAGAAAATGTTAAGAACGGGCTAAATAAACAGAATTCTGCGCCAGAATTCTGTTATGAATAACACGCGTTAGGGGAAAGTCCGCACTTGCCAAGATAAACATAAATTATTGCAACAAAAGGGTCTTGTCAATACGATATTGTTCTCGCATTGCTGCTTTCTAAGTAGAATTTTGGATGCCTGTGATGAACCTATACAAATTCAGCTGCTTCAAAGTTCGGCTTTTAAGCCCTCGACCAATCGCATACGACTACCAACTTGAGCGCGGAGGCTACCCAATCAGCTGCACATCGTGTAAGTGGGTACTTCCATTGTAACACAACTTCAGTGTTGAGTGTGTTGAGTGAGCGGTCAACTTGAGACGTACTAGAAATGCATGGATATAAAAATGCCCTAGTTTTGTTATAAAAACATTTATAAAAACAATGCTCTTCAATAATATTAGTCAATTTATATATTTTTCAAAAATCTGATTTGTAAACATTTATTTGGATAGTACAAGAGGTATAACAATAACATTACATTAAAATTCATTCACTGCCGCTGAATAATGAAACCATCCCGCCAGAGTGCATAAAAGACATCAAAACAAAACAAAACAAAACAAAACAAAACAACCAAAAACCCTCTAAACAAATAATCCCCTTGGAGCAATAACCCACAGCAGATGCTCTATGTCTGGAAAGTTCAAGTCAGTGCAGAAATAGTGAAAGCAAGAGAGAGAGAGAGGGAAAGAGAGAGAGAGAGAGAGAGAGAGAGAGAGAGAGAGAGAGAGAGAGAGAGAGAGAGAGATCCTGTTTATTGTAGGTCTTGGTCAATGTGTGGTCAAGCAGATAGCCCATCCTTTCACACAGAGGTGCAAATGTAGACAAGGCCAACCACCAGGAGATTGAGGATGCCCCCGATTACACCCAGCACACCACAGATCACCTCGACCGCTTCATCCCGTCTCCTGTCCTTGCCCTCCCGCCAGCACTCCACATGACCACAGCCCACAGCACCAACCTCTAGTCTCTGGAGATGGGGGGGTCATGGAAAGAGAAAGAGGGAAAGATGAGAAATGGAAAGTTAAAGAGAGAGTGAGGGATGGGATTGGGGATGGAAAGATAGAGAGCAAAGATAGAGAGAGTAATAGAAAGAGAGGAAGTGAGAGAGAGAGAAAGAAAGCCAAAGCCATTAGCCAAAGAAATATAACTAACCAAGAAGTCAGAGGGATATTGACAGGAACATTCATACAATATATTGATATATGAACTCGCAAATGCAGGGATCAGCCACTAGATGGCACTTATGACTGAGGTCAGTGTCTGGCTCGAGCGTTAAAAGTCAGCACATGTGAAAACATCAATATAACACCAGATGATTCACAGAGGCAAGAGGTACAGGAATAAGTGAACAGCTAACCATATTTAAATTCATTTGGAGCACAAAATGACTGAATCCCAATGCCCTTCCTAAGCACTAATACCTCAAAGTCTACCTGAAATTAATCAACATCATGATTGGCTGATTCATGCCAGTTAAGTCTTTGAAGGTGACAACTGGCAATTGAATCATTTTTTTCTTCTCTATATTGTTTCAACAGTCCAAAATCTATTACTTTAACATTTGTAAGCTAAATCCTAGGTAGACAGTCACATGCGGACCATCTCTGACTGCAGATTTATACACTACAATATTCACTGACAGGACAGTCAACCACAAATCATGTTTCTGTAAATCACACAGTAAATCACAACATAAACATGCTGATCCAGTTCACCTTCGTAATCCTGTTTGTCATGGTAAAGTTCTTCAGGCTCTTGGCCCCGCTGGACATCACTCGCTCCCTCATGCTGGGCCTCTCGTCTTGTGAAGGAACCCCTTCAGTGTCCACCGTGGCTGGGCCAAGCGGCCATTGTAGTCTGATCCTCTTTCTCGTCTCTCTATGCCCTCTACAGCAGCTGGACTCATATAAAGACCAGGGCTTTCTGAGGAGCCCCTGGTGAGGTTGGAGAATGAGACCAAAAACTATTGCTCACAAACCTGCCTGTGGTTAGTGACGTCACTTCAGCTTTATGTGTATGGGGAATTAGCCACTGTTGAGAGGTTTGGCATCAGGTCGATCGCGGGCCCCACAGGATCAGCATTTGTTAGGGGAGGATTCCTGTGGGAAATGCCGCCACTCGGTGGGTCACATGATCAGTCATCGTCTGCGGAGGAGGTGACAGTAGAGGTGATGGATCACACTACTGTTCAAGGCTCTAATTCTCCCTTTTAACATGAACAACAGCAGTAAGTGACTTTATTTTATGCAATTCCAGTGTGCTATTGTGAAGTTCCTATGTGTTTTTTCTGTGTGTGTGTGGGTGAATGGAGTGAATGAACTCCCTTAAATGTCTTTTTTTGTGGGGTGAATGAAGTAAAATGAGATTTCCCCCTCGTAACTGACAGCTTGCAGAATAAAACACAGGGAGCCTGGCTGGCTGGCTTTGGAACAGTTCTTGCAGCCCAGGAAGGGAGACAGAAAAGTGGCTGCGCTGCAGGATTCGGGTCCCCAGTGGAACACAGACAAGGGGGGATTAACTGGGGTTGAGTCCCTTTGCAGCCAGACGCAGGACTGGGGAAACTACTGTATAGTTAGTATTCTGCATACGCTGCATTACTATGGAGTCTAGTGGGGGCTATGAAAATGTCAGTGGCTTAGTTGGTCTCCCAGGAATGTCCAATACACACACGAGACATACGAAGGTGTACACACACACTCTCACTTTAGATGTTACTTATTATTATTGCTGATCCTTCTGTCTCTTTCTCTCATCTTCTGACTTTAGTATTCCCACACATTCACACACACACACACACACACACACACACACACACACACACACCACACACACACACACATACACACAACTACACTACTCTCACACACACATTTACATGTGCTGTCTCTCCTCATCTTGTCCTCAACTCCTCTGTGTCTCCAGAAGTATCACTAGCGATATTTCAATCCTGGGAGGCTGATCTGTGGGGCCTGGCCTCTGGAAATGTGTGTGTGTATTCTGTCTGTGTGTGTGTGTGTGTGTGTGTGTGTGTGTGCGTGTGTGTTGTGTGTGTAAGGCCCGAGGCCATGAAAATGGGTCCCAGTAGACTAAGATTGGCTAAATTGGAGAATGGGATCCTGCTGCTGTAACTATTCATGCCTGTAGGGACAGTTATAGCTAGCTTACACTGAAACCCTGTTCTTGCTGTAATATCACAATGAAGGTTACTGTTAGTTGTTTCTGTGTGTGTATGTGTTTGTGTGTGTGTGTGTGTGTGCATCTGCCCAGGTGTGTATGCATGATTACAATCACTTGTGATTACAACTGCTTGCAATGCACATTGATATGGGCAATGTGTGTCACACATAAACTGTATTAGTGTGTGGTGCGCTTGTGAATATTTGTGTGTGGGTAGATGTGTGTGTGTGCATTTTTCTCTCTCTCTCTCTGTGTTTCTCTCTTTGTGTGTGTGTGAGAGAGAGAGTGAGAGAGTGTGAGTGTGTGTGTGTGTGTGTGTGTGTGTGTGTGTGTTTGTGGTCTATAGCTGCATGTTTTTGTGTGCTTTCAGTATGTGCTCTGAAAAGACGCTGAGTGCTTCACTAGCCCGGGGCAAAAAAGAGGACGGGGGACAAAGAAGAGGGAAGGGAAGGAGAGAGAGAGAGAGAGAGAGGAGGGAGAGATATGGCAGAGGGAGATAGAGAGAGAGCTGGGTAGACCGACAGAGAGAGAGAAGGGGGAGGCAAGATAGCTAGAGGAATCGAGAATTCAGAAAGAGAGAGACAGACTTCTTAAAGTGCTGGTGAAGTAGAGCTCAGTTATATCTTATTCAAGCCAAGGCACAAAGGTCAAGAACCTGGGAGCCCAAACAGATGCTCCCCCCCGTTCATGACTAAGCTCTGGGTCCACCTGTGAAAACCTGTGGTCACTTTCCTACACATCAGTGCAAATATGAAACTTATATTTCATGAAATTGGAAAAAAGTTCTGTCTTGAGAAATCTCCAGCTGAACTTGGGAAACAGAGGAAACTGAAAAAAAGAGGTAATCAATATTGTTATGTTGAGAGAGAGAGGTGGAGAGAGGTGGAGAGAGGTAGAGAGAGGTGGAGAGAGGTGGAGAGGTAGAGAGAGGTGGAGAGAGGTGGAGAGGTAGAGAGAGGTGGAGAGAGGTGGAGAGAGGTAGAGAGGTAGAGAGGTGGAGAGAGGTGGAGAGAGGTAGAGAGAGGTGGAGAGAGGTGGAGAGCGAGAGAATGGGGGTTATTGGGGGTCATTATCCCTCCCTTTAAAGATGAGAGAAAAAGAGACACTATTGGAAAGCGATATCAAAGTCTGAGCGACATCAGTAACCTCCTGCATGTGGAGCGTTGGGGAGCGCTGAGTTGGTCTCCCCCGGCCTTGCTGTGCTACATCTAGGCCGCTCCACCTCCCTGATCCCCTAGGGCCATGGTTCCTCTGGGTCTCTCTGACGAACCTGCTTCAAACGAGGTCAGAAGGTCACGGGCTGAGAGTGCCGCAGGCCTGCAGTTCTGATAGAGGAGACAGAGAGAGAGAGTCAGGCCAGGGGAATTATGGGTATGAAACACAAGCCCTGCAGGAGCTGAGTCGCCACTCTGTGGGCTATGAAGGCCACTATGTGACACAAAGGTCAGCTGCTTTATAGGGAGGTCAGAGTGGGTACCGGGCACAGGGTTGCAATGTTAGCTATTTGTGGAGATGAGGAATATCATGCTGCAATGTTCACCTATTACCATCATACCAGGCTATTGTATAATACAGCACAAAAGCTTATGTGTGTGTGTGTGTGTGTGTGTGTGTGTGTGTGTGTAAATCATGGATGGTAATTTGAGGCTTATGCTTTATACTGGCTCAGTGCAGATGTTAAGGACAATAGTTTTTTTTCCCATTGAGGTCTCTTATAAAATCATATCATGTGTGTTATCAAGGTTGTCCTGCATGGTCCAACTCCGGGCTTGAACCTCTGACCTCACAGCAACATTGGGAGTCAAGTGCGTTAGCAAGTCGACTGACCAGCAGGCTCTTGAGGTATCAGGAGGAAGGTTTACTAAATTCTACGTTCTACACACACGGCTAGGCTAGCTGGCTTTCTTTACATATGTTTATTCTATATTTACGTGTATGTTCTGTATGTATGCGTATGCTGTAGGAAATCTCCTACGCTCTTCACATTAGTCATAACTAGTTAGGTACTTTCTGAAGTACAGTGAAACTGCGCATATGTATCTGTATGTATTTGCGTGCGTCTTTAGATCTTGTGCCCTGAGGTATTTGAGCATAAATAAACTACTCAAGCCTGAATAAAGCTCCCGATTGTTCACGAGTGCAGAGGGGGAATCTTGATGTAGTGGGTCAAATAGCATGATGATAGTAAGTAGGGTCTATAGGAGGATCAAATGACCCCAGCTCTCTGTGGCTTTGAAGAGAGAGAAGATCATCCATTTCAGTGCAGTTACGCTTCTAATTGCAAGGTTCAGGTTAATTGGCCCAATTTAGTAACTTCAGTCCTATCCCTGTGTGTGTAAGTGTGTGTCTGTGTGTATATGTGTGTGTGAGGGTGTGTGTGTGTGTGGGGGGGGGTTGTCTGTCTGTGTGTGTCTGAGTGCAGGAAGTGGGTCTTACTTTCTCTTTTTTCTGCCTGTATTTTCCCCTTCATTTGTTTGTCCTTGTATTAGCAAGTACAGCACACAAATTGAACATGAGCGTAACCAAACCCTTGCATTTTGCAAGTTCATGTGGGAATGTCAGTGAAATGTTTGGATTTCAACTTTTCAATAGAAGTCTATAGGGAACCATCAACCATCAACCATCTGGTCGGACATGTAATGAGGCTTCTTCAACACTAACAGACCTCTTTCACATTGATTTTCACATTGTCCTAAGCATTTTTTACTGTCTGAATTTTTTTGAGATTGTATGCCAGAAGCATGTTGGAATACATAGAAGCCTGAGGCATGTAAAATGTGAGGCATGTCAGAAAAAAAATAGAATTTTTCAAATTAGATTTGGTCCAGCTTTAAACATTCAGTTCCTTTGACATGGCATGAACAGCTTGGGTACAGCTACAATATCCCTGCATTGTAGAATTTTCTGATTTGTTCCAGATTATACAATCACAACACAAAAGATGTCAAAAGGTGTCTGGTGCTACACAGACAGCACGTACTGCATGGGCATTAAATACAACACAGTTATGATGCAATACACTACTAGAATGAGAATGCATCAGGAGTGGCCCAAGGGTAAAAAACAACCCACTGTCCTTTTTATATTCATGTGAATACTGCCACCTTCAACAATGAAAATACCATAGGCTTACTTTATGGTATGTGTTTTAAAAATAAGGTAAAGCTGACTGGTTTGAGGACTGACTGCTAGTTTGTCTAAGGTGGAGGATCTGAAGATGGAAAATGCACACACGCAGACAAGCACAAGGCAGAACTGACAGCAGTGAGGACCAGACTGGCAGCTCCCAATGAGAAACTCAAGGTGGTGTTCTCAGTAGGTCTTACTGATTCAGGGTTCTTAGATAATGGGAACTCTGAACTTGGGCTTTTCTAAAATAATCGCTAATGTTTGGCCTATATAGTCCTATAGCAGTATAACAGCATTTCCGACGACAGTTAAGTCAGAGGGAAGAGCAGTTAAAACATTGTGAAACACAATTTTTACGGTTCACATTTACTTTTGGGGTCCATGATTCATTACTGTCCCTGAATTTTATTGAAGGACACAAACACACACACTTGCACACTATGTGTAACTATGAAACACACATTGAGGATATGTTTCTGTGTTACATATAATTGTAGGCTTATGTAATGATAATGACACAAGAGGTGACAGAGACAACTGTTCAACTGGTCATTGTACTGCTTTTGGTTCTGCATTTGAAGTAGCGCATAGAATAAGGCCCCGTTTACATGTGCGTTGATATTTTTATAAACTTATTTTTTAACATATTAACATATTTTTTAAACATATTTTTTTAGCTGTTTATTTTTTTTAATTGCATTTACACGTATCCAGTGGAGTCAAGAAACAGCGTTTTGAAAAATCTCCACTCTAGAGGCCGTTTTAAAAAATATTCATTTGAGGTGGCTAAAACTCTGTTTATGTGTAAACGAGGGGCCCAAACAGATAAAAAATATCCGTTCATAAAAATATCTAGGTATGTGTAAATAGGACCTAAATGTTGTCAGGATGGGTACATCGGTGCGAAAGACTCTTCTCTTTGTATACAACTTCTGCTTTGTATTAGTTCCATTGTCAAGACACACATTTGGTTACAGTTTGTCTTTCTTTATTGTAAACACAATTCAAGTATCTGAAGGAAGCACTAACAGTAAGCTTAGAGTACATCTCCCCTAGGGTGAGCCATGACTTTTGTGGACAAAAACAAATGATAATGTGGGATAACATAGTGCTCATCTGTTAAAATGCTAAAAATCAAATGTCTTACCCAACTCATGCAGTTGCTTAAAGTAAGTTTGAATGTAATAACAACATAATTTATTCACCTATGAAAATCCAGGAGACATAATGTGAGGGAATGGTTTACACAAAGTATCAAACTGTAGAAATAACACATGTTTGTCTCATCCACCCTATAAATGGCCAAGCTTTGTTTTGTTGGTCGCTAGGATTGCATTGTCAAAGGTCAAGAAAGGCTTGGTGTTGAACCAACTGGTGCAATGCAAACAGTACTGTATAACCAATTAACATGAACTACAGTGACCAAAGATGACACATTCCCGTTCAAAAACTATGATGCATCAACAGTCAATGTCATTCTATAGTATCCATGGAGATGAGTGACTTGCATCAATGACTCTGAGTAGCTGCAGAACGTGGCCAGCTGTATGAAGTGCCATCTGTGATGTCATGTGATCTCTGCTTTGTGCGTGTGTGGGAAGAAAAGGACATGAAACGCAAGATAAGCTACTAGGCTGGCCAGTATGTGTGCGAGAGCACACTGGTCCATCATGGAAGACTCAGTCCTGTGGGCCTTGCAGGGGTGTATGGCAGTCGCATTGATACAGAGGCATGCTGGGTATTGAAATTTTGTGGGCAGTATCATGTTTGTCCACAACTGTCTCTGCGCACATTGTGCTTTCTCATCTGGTGCAGACATTACTGGGCAGTAAACTGTGACTCATTATTTAATAATAAATGCACAGGTTAGGCAAGGTAGGGTCTCTGGCAGAATAATGTACAGTGCAGGTCAACTGGTTATAGAAGTTAGCAAACAGGCTAATTGCGCTTCTGAAAAAGTGAGACTAGGCTACAAGGTATTTACAAAAAGACACATCACATACATATGTGTACATATACAAGGTATATACACTCAAAGTCTGGTCTGTTCGAGAAAAAAATCATGGAAGTGTTTATGATTCTTATGACCACAATGTTCTAGACTTTGGAGGTCAAGCTGAGAATGCAGCAGACCAGCATGCACAGGGGCAGACACTTCTGGAGAGGCACGCCGAAAGGCAAATGAAGTTCAAAAAGTGGTGTATTTGTAGACAGAGATGACCATGAGCTGGTTGAGCATGGTGCTGATGGAGGACGTGGATGAAGGTTACCTCCAGCAGTTTAAAGGTCAGATGGTGGAGTATAGGTTCAAATAGATGACCTTTGGCAGGTCTGAAGGGAAGATGGTGGAGTATACGTTTAAATAGATGACCTTTGGCAGGTCTGAAGGTCAGATGGTGGAGTATAGCTTTAAAAGACGTCGTCCTGTTTTTTGAAGGTCAGATCTGATGTATATGTTGACAGGGAAGATCTCTTGAAAGTGATAAAGGTCAGATGGGTGGCGTAAGCCTATATGCAGACAGAGATGACCTCCAGCAGGTTTAAAGTCAAATGGTGGTGTATATGCAAACAAAGATGACCTACTTCTTTTTGAAGGTCAGATGGTGGTATGCAGGCAGTGATTACCTCCAGCAGGTCAAAGGTCTGATGGGTGGTGTATAGGCAAACAGAGATGACCTCTGAGTTTTTGAAGGTCAAATGGTGGTATATACGCAGACAGAGATGACCTCTAGGAAATTGAAGATCAGATGGTGGTATAGATGCAGATGAAGATGACCTCCTGCTTTTTGAAGGTCAGATGGTGGTGTATATGTAGACAGAGATGACCTCTATCAAATTGAAGTTTAGATGGTGGTGTATATGTAGACAGAGATGACCTCCTGCTTTTTGAAGGTCAGATGGTGGTGTATATGCAGATGAAGATGACCTCCAGCAGGTCAAAGGTCAGATAGTGGTGTATATGTAAACGAAGATGACCACCAGCAGGTTGAGCACAGTCCCGATGATCCCAAGGATGGCCAGGATCCTCTCCTCGCGGTCGTCAGCGGGGTCCTCCAGGGGGGTGGTGCTGTACGCGCTACAGGTGTGACCACCATGAGGGACCATCTTTAGGATCACTGTTCCCCACGCCCAGAGGGTACTGCGCCTGGAGCGAGACAGGAAGAGAGGGAGAAGGACGACAGGGAGTTAGAGCGAGACAGGAAGTTAGAGGTGAGGATGGCAAGGAGCACTGATAGAGAGGAAGTATGGGGAGATTTTTCACACACACACACACACACTCTTGATCTGCGAGTGATTTGATTTCACTTTGCAACTCAGTCAGGCCTCCAGGCCTATTTGCATTTTGTTTGCCTGAGAAAGGAAACCAATCAAAAAGAAGCTTTTTCTGACTCACAGCCACTCTACATCTAGAATCTTAATATCAATAAAATAAAATGATCAGTTGATTTTTGACAGATGTTTTGCCATGGCCTGATTTTAAAAAGTTTGATGCATGTTGTTTCTGCATTACTTTCTATTACCACACATAGCCTAATCTCCATAAGGAAATCTAGATAAAAGTCTGACTGAAGAGTACAAAAAAAAGTTTGACTAAATAATGAGTACCTATTTCTCCTTTAGTCTTCTTTGGATAAAAGTAAGCTATAGCAACCTGTTAATGCATCAGAATGCAGGAAATGGCAACTGCTTTATTAAAGATTTTATGGGGCATTTGGATGGACTATAATTTCTGCACTATTATATTTATAATTATACTATAATTTCTGCACTACTTTTTTCAAAAGCATAATAATTTTAAAGAGATTTAAGTTTTACTGAATGCCCTAAAGCTGTCTCTCTAGCTTAGCCTGGCTCTTTAGCTACATATTAAAATGCACCAGAATGTGGGAAAGGACATCTCTGTTCTTGAAAATCTGCAAAAAATATGTTCTTCAAAATAGACTTCTTCATGATCAAACACCTCAATCTCAGGTTTGATCAAAACTGTATTGTAGTATAACTGGATAAAAATCAATGATAATCTAGGATTGCCTCTCTGGCAATGAGGCCTGTGTCTCAAGCCTTCAGAAGAGAAAGAGAGAGAGAGAGAGAGAGAGAGAGAGAACGAGAGAGTTTTTTAAAGAGAAAAAGAGATAAAGATATAGATAAGATATGAATCATGAAGAAAGAAAGAGAGAAAAAATGGTAATAAATAAGGATGAGGGACACCTGGGGATTGGACTAAAATACAGTATGGTCACATGACCCTCAGCACAAAAATACAAATCTATTTCCACAAGACAGAAGTTCCCCATACATCAGACTCTTTTGAATGTCTTTAATACTCATTGTCCTGAGTTATTCTGAAGCAGTGACTCACAACAAAAGAAAGAGCACATCCAGTATGCAGTCTCTGATTCCTTTGGAGATGGCTTAGGCACCGGAGAGGGAGACTAGTCTCCCAGACCCCACCCCATGAGTCTGCTTTGTGGGCTAATGCAACACGATGTCCACGTCAAAGCCCATGTTTCAGAAACCACATTCACACACACACACATAAAAGTGCCTCTCTCTCTTTCTCTCTCTCTCTCACACACACACACACATACACACATGCACACTTTCTCTCTCTCTCTTTCTCTCACACACACACACACACAAACACATAGAAGTGCACTCTTTCACACACACACACACTCTCTCTCTCTCTCTCTCATACACACACACACATACCACACACACATACATTCACCCAGCGTCACACCCCTGACAGGCCACACCATTCTGTCAAGTCCGTCCAATCACATCTCTGCTCGTCCTGTGTGTGTGTGTGTGTGTGTGTGTGCGTGTGTGTGTGTGTGTGTGTTTGATGTACGTGTGTGTGGGCACCCATGTGTGTGGGTGTGTGCGCGTGGAGCCGCGGGCAGGCACATGGCAGGCAGGAGCACGTGTGTGTGTGGCAAGTCCCCTGCCACCCACTACCCAGCCAAGGGCTGACAGTGGACCAGAACCGGCCCAGATCTGGTCCACTCCATGGCAGGAATGTGTTCCTAAGTTCTACTATCTGTATGAAATTCTACTCATTTTGTTTCAGCTCAAAGGGAAGGGAAAAAGACTCTTTTCCTGCTGGCCTGAGGTTTTATTTTGGTTGCTGGTATCAGTACTGACATATCCATGCTAACCTCATCCCACACCAAACACATGCTTGCAAACACAGACACACATGCACACACACAGATGCACACACAGACATACACACACTCACACATTTTCTTACACACACACACACACACACACACACACACACACACACACACACACACACATATACACACACACATTCACACTCACATTCAGACACACACACACACATGTTTTGTGAGGGTAGCGAGAGCTTTGGAAGGGCAGAATGTGGGGGGCTGTGGACTGAGCAGATGTTCCAGCAGCAGCAGCAGGGACCTGAGAATACCCCTCTAGACGCCAGTGTTGCTCCTCTCCCCTCTCCTCTCTCCCTTCTCCCGGCACTGGGATGGGACTTAGCCATTCAGCGGTGAAATGTAATTATTTCCGACCCAATAAGGGGAAGGGGGCGGAGAGGAGGAGTGTGTGTGTGTGTGTGTGTGTGTGTGCGTGGGAGGATGGTGAGGTGACAGTGTGTTTGCTGGGATGAGGAGGTTGCATAGGGTGTGGAGGAGGAGGACGAGTGTGTGTGTGTGTAGAGAAAGATCCTTAAGGCACTTTATTGCTCCAGGCCGACCCCAGTTGGGCAGCTCCCACATCCCACATGCACATGGCCCTGCTGTCTCACCATACTCAAAGGGAGAGAGGATGCACACGCACACACACACACACACACACACACACACACGCACACACACACACATACATACTGTACATATACTCTCTCATACACATACATTCTCTCTCTCTCTCTCTCTCTCTCTCTCTCTCTCTCTTTACTAGTCCAAGTGGTAGGGTAAGTGATTGAGAGTGAGGAAAGTGTGGGTGGCGAAGAGAGGCTCATAGTGTAAGTATGGAGTAAGGATGAGAGAGGAAACCCATAGGGAGATAAACAGATACACTGAGTAAGGCAGAGAGAGAGAGAAAGAAAGAGAAAGAGATAGATGAAGAGGAGAAAAGAGTGGAGAAGTGGTAAGACAAGAAAAAAAGGAAGGGAAAGACAAGGGGAGACAAAAGAGGAGAAACAAGAAGAGAACAGAGTGCAGCGTGGAATGAATGGGGGCAGAGAAGAGAAAAGCAAAGGGCAAAAGGAGGGACTGAGAGAGATGGAGAGAATAAAGAATGAAGAAATGTTTGAAAAACAAAGACACAACATGTGCATAAGGAAAGGGAATACAAAAAAGAGCAAGAGAGAGAGTGAAAGAGAGAGAGAGAGAGAGAGAGCGCTGGAGGGATGCAAAGGGTTCCACAGACTCTCTGGAGAAAGAGGAGAACGCAGCCAGTCAAGAACCGGAGAGGACAGGAACATAAACACAACATGGATAGAGGCTGACAGTAACAAGCATTAAAAGAATAACCACGCTTAAAGACAGACAGAGAAGGAGAGCTATGGGGATGAGGAGACTCTCTCTCTCTCTCTCTCTCTCTGTGCCTGCATGTGTGTGTGCGTGTGTGTGTGTGTGTGTGTGTGTGTGTGTGTGTGTGTGTTGTGTATGTGCATGTGTGTGTGTGACCCCAAACAGCATGTAACTGCTTTTGTTATCTCCCCTGGCTGTCAAGCTTTAGCCTAAAAGAAGCGCAAACTTTGATAAGTGTAGAGACACTGTAGCTGAACGTTGATAAGTGTAGAGACACCGTAGCTGAACTTGTATTTACTTGTCACTATTGTTATGTAATACATGCAATTGGTCAGTTTGAAAAATTGGGTGAGATATGCATGGATGCATGGATGGACCCAAACTGAAAGTAAAAACAGAATCTCTCTCTCTCCCTTTCTTTCTTTCTTTCTCTCTCTCTCTCTCTCTCTCTCCTTCCCACTCTCTCTCACACACACAACGCTGATTAATGTGGTCAGTGTCAGGGCAGACTGGCTCTGACCTGTCTGGATCGGACGTCTCCACCCTAAGATTAGTCTGCCCCATCACTGCCCCCCACCCTCCTAACACACCCATACACACACACACACACACACACACACACACACACACACGCCGCCACAAAAAATCTATATCTCTCCAGTGTCAAAATAGCAGCACAGATGACATTGTTTTTGTCTAATGCAGAGAAGACATCATCTGAACAAGTGCAAGTACAGTGGGCAGCCAAAAGGGAGGGAAATGAGGAGAATTATTCTCCCTGTTTGTCTCAGATGAGGCCCACATTTGGCCCAGATCTGGGTCAGTTGGGGGGGGGGGGCGGTGTCTGCGCCGCTTTGTGGTCTTGCTGCATTTAAGTGTAGACAAATCTTCGCTAACAAGCTTTTGTCCAATCATCAGCCTCATTTTCAAAACTCTAAATACAATTTGCACACCATCTGCTTGTTCTGGCCGTACGGTGGACACATTTCTTGTTCTTTTCACACTATATGCAGTCAATGAATGCATTTCTATTATGCTTACATTTTCTTTACACAGATGATCACCCCAACACCAAAAATATTTATCTTTTATGTCTTATTTGCAAATGGTTACACGCATTTCACCAGAAATGGAAATATAATGTCCAAAACCTTAAACGCTTATGTAGATTATAATTCTTGATTGAACACTAAACAGAAAATTGCCAAAAAAAAGAGAAAAGGACAAATAGAAAAAAAACATTTCCAATTTCAATCACAACTGGAATAGGTTGGCAGGTGTTGAAAACAGACTGATGTTTTGTTGCATTTGGAGTTTGGAAAAAAAGTGATTACAGTTTGGACAAAAGCATGTTAGCAACTGGGAATAACTGTAGGCCTGTGCATCTGCAAGAATTCTTGAAGAATTTCTATTGCGTTACATTACATTAGGTAATGCAAAATGACTGACTCATTTTAGAAAGTGCACAAATCTCTGTAAACACTCACACAAATACTGTGAGCAAATGGAACTGGGGTTTTGAAGTCAATGTAGCCCATGGGTCGTGGGCTTGAAATGAAAATGAATGTAGTTTCAGAAATGCCATCAATTGTTAACATTTTGAAAGTCAGTATACTCTGACTGACCACGTATTCACTGTGTAAAGAAAACACTAGTGTTTGGTAGAATGATTTGATTTTGAGCCAGAATGTCAATGTTTTGTTAACAAAATGTGCTTTTTAAAAGAACAGTAACTGTTTGCCTAATTGTGTGATGTAAGTGTTTTGCTGTGTTAAGAGTTTCAAAAAAGTATTTTAAGTATAGGTTAATGCTCATTAACGATTGAAAAACACACATTGTAAGATGCAGGGTTTCACATGTTCACAATGTTGTTTATTTCCCATCTATAGACTAATGAACATGGCACTGCATTTGGTTTGTCTCACCTTGTGATTCAGTTCAAGTAATGTGATGCATCATTCATTCTTATGGTTTATTGCCCAGAAATGTCTTTCTCTATTTTCTTAGTACTGCAGTGCTCTAAACAGTTTCCATTTTAAACACCAGTACAACTGTCTGTGCCTCTCCCAGAGACCCATAAAATGGAAGCTCCTCATGCAATAACTGGCATGTATAATAACTAGGACAATAAATGCTTCAGTCATCACATGTATCAGCCCTTTACCTGAATAAATCATGAAGGTGTCTTATCTTTTGTTGTTTGTTGGTTGAACTCTTTAAATTATGTACCAACAATGGCCTTATTACTTCTAAAGGTCTGCCTCCGTTGAGATCTCAAGGGCTGTTACATCATCTGACAGGGTCAGTGCGAAATCTTATGCAAACCTGCTGTACCATGCTGCCATACCACTCTCCTGTCATCTCTCATCCTGAGAGGACAGTCATCTCTCCTGTCCTGGCCTGGCCAAACAAACAGTGTTCTCTGACAGAAAGAAACAAAACAGGAAGTGATTACAAAATGTCATACCATGTAGTTTTGGCTGAAAGAAGACATTAAAGTTGTGTGTGTGTGTGTGTGTGTGTGTGTGTGAGCAGTGGGCAGCTGGCTGCTGCAGTGCTGGGTGAGCAGTGGGGGGTTAGATACACTCAACTGTGGATGCGGAGAGCGATGTGCAATCATTTCCCCCACCCACATTTTGCCTACTGGTCAGAGATTGTACCGGCCATCCTTCAGTTACAAGTCTGAGGCCCTAACCTGCTGTACATTCTTAGTGCAACACTTGCATCAGATACAGCATGATGCGTACAATGACAGCTATCTCTCTCTCTCACACACACACACACACTGGGACACACACACTCTGCCTGGAAGGCCGTGGTCAGTGTGAAATCTGAGGTAGGTTAATGAGTATAGATGTCAGTGTGTGTGTGTGTGTGTGTGTGTGTGTGTGTGTGCATGCGTGCAAGTGTGTTTTGCTCTTCCTGGCTGGTATGAAGTCTGAGTTAGGATTGAGTATGTGTGGGAGTGTGTGAGTATGAGTGTAAGCGTTAGTGGGTGTGTGTGTGTGTCTATGTGTGAATGTGTGTGTGTCTGCACACATGTTTCTTATGCTCTTCCTGGAAGGCTGTGGTCAGTGTGAAATCTCAGGTAGAATATTGAGTATGATTGTGAGTGTGAGCAGTAGTGTGTGTGTGTGTGTGTGTGTGTGTGTTAGTGAGTGTGTATGTGTTAGTGAGTGTGTGTATCAGAGTGTGTGTGATTGAGGTCCAGTGTGTAACATCAGCTTCATTTATTATCTGCTTCACACAGTCACCCAGGGTACTTAATGGACATCTAAATCAATCCTGCTAATTAATGCAGTTCCTAGTGTCTCCTAGTGTCTGTCTGCCTGTCTGTCAGCATTATGGGTTAGATCTATGGCCTAAACGTAATCCAGAACCTCATTCTAGTAATCCATTAGAAGAATAACTAGGCCATATTTAACTATTTAAATGACCATCCACCAATCACCTTATCTGTTTTACAGATTCTAGCTAACTTTTGTGAACTTTTGTGGCTTAAATGAAAACCTCAAAGATACATTCAGTCTCTAATGCCTTATGGAGTTATGGCAGCCCTCATTACAGCACACTGCTGTGAAATTTTTGTGCGAAACTCTCAAATCTATTACCTCTGCTACTGCACACATTCTTACTCATGACAATATTATACCAGTAATACAACCACTGAGGGCACTCAACATTATATCTGTGCTTCTCAGCATTACTCCTGAAATTTAGACTTTCTTCAGCAAGTTGGCCAATAACAGCATCCAACTGACAGTTATGTACACACTTATTCATTTAGAAGATCACTGTATGAAGTGGCCATTACTGTAGGTGTAATATAAAGTGTGTGAATACTATATAATGGGTTGGCACTATTTATATATGGTTTATTAAACCATAGCCTGTTAACAAATCATTCATAAACCTTAATAATCCTTAAACCTTTATTATAAAGTGCCACTGTATTATTACTGTACCCTTGATATAAAGTGGTACCCTATTAAAATGTGCAATAGCCAACATTTGAAGCAGCCAGACAGTATTGGCTATCAGTCTCCTATACAGAGCCCCGCTGTGCTTTCACTTTAGTGATGTGCATGTGGTACCTTTTGTTTGTTTCACTTTTATTCCTGCAGTCTCTGGCTGAACTGCTGTGCTAAATTAAGATTTTGATGCTAGAAAGTACCCTTTCTGTGTGTGTATGGTGTGTGTCTGCGTGTCTGTGTGTCTGTGTGTATGTGTGTGTAAAGACAAGAGCCATTATCCCTATTGAAGCACAAATAGTGACTGGGGCACTCACTACCTCTGCACTGTGAAAATTAAGACTCATATAGGTGTTAAAGGTACACTATTTTAGTTAATTTATCAGCATTATATATCACCTTTCTGCTTAAATAACTCATTACAGGGGCTTATTAAGGCTCTCTCAGATCCCACTACAGTCTGGTTTGCAAACAAATCCACATGTATTGGCAATAATTTAGAACATTGGTGTAATTTTAAAAAATTTAAAAAATGCCAACTGTAGGGCACAGTAAAAAAAAAATCCCAGGCTTGCATTGGATATCTTTAAGTAGCCTGACTGGACAGCAGGGGAATCATGCAGAATAGCTGTCTGAATTTGACCAAATGTTTACTGTTAAAAACTGTGTCTTGAAATGACTGAGGGAAACTCTCGACTGCTTGCTTCCTTTCAAATGCGATCAGTTTTCACGCAGGCTATGTAAACAGGGAGGCTTGGTTGCAGAGCACTTGTTCCAATGTCATTTTCATGACACTTAAATAAAAGATACAGTATGTGCCTGTAAGCAGCAAGAGCAGGGATACCCTTGGCATGTCTTCCTATATCGTCGCCTCCATATTTCATGTCCCCTCGCCTACATTGTCCGTGGGCATGAAATTGTAATGAGGGCTGCATGTAGCATCATCTACATAATTGCTGTGAAGGCTGCATGTGCTCGGCTCTCTCCTCCTTGTTGTCACTCAGGGAGATGCTTTGAGAAGAAGTCCAAAAGAACAGTCAATACTGGTTCTAATAATATATATAGTATATATATAGTAATATATATGTATGTGTGTATACAGAAATAGAATAGAGCATGCAGCAGAGTGTTGTGCTATAAAAAGAGAGTGTAAGTACCACCAAGAGAGTTATGTGCATGCCAGTAGACTCCTCTCTGAAAACTGTGTTGAAACCATGTTTAGAGCGTCATTGTAAAAGGACAGAGACTGAGGTCTCGTGTAGGATTGGCTCTGTGCCAGCCACACCACCTTCAATAAGGAGTATTTAAGATAGGTAGATGAGGCGTAAGACTAGAGTGGTTAGAATGGTTCGAGGATTATTACTCTTATAACCATTCTCTCGGTGAACGCAATAAAGACTTGGTAGAACAAGACAAACGTCTCTGCTACTTTGGGTTTTCCTAAAAATTTCTCCACACAGGCCCAATGTATCCCTGTTCTGGCTTGATGATATTGTCCCCGAAATAGCATCTTTCCTGGTTCTGATTTGCCCTTGATCTGATCCATTTTTGGACTGGATCTGGCTCTGATTTGTTCTATATCTGGGCCACTCAGAGGTACATGCAACCGTGGTGGACGAGTGGCGCCAGTGTTAGTCCCAGACTCTGGGTACAGTCTCTCATAACTCATTTTGGAAGTAAGATGAGAAAATGAAATAGCCTAGTGTATGCGGTACATTTACATTTGCATTAGCAGATGCTTTTATAAAAAAAAAAAAATAGAAAATAACGTAAGGGCGCAACAGTGGCAGCGGGGATTCAAACTCACAATTTCCAGGCTACTAACATGCTAGCCAGGTTCCTTAACCACTACAGTACCACCGCCCCTACAGTAACATGCACATGTACTGATAGAGATGTACACCTTTCATACAAATTCAGCCATACTTCAGGTACACATGTTTCAGGAAAAACATCAGGAACACCAGGAATGCCATTTTACCTCTATTCCGAAGAGGGTTAAACATCCCTTTAAAATGAGCAGCAGCAGTACAATCCTTTTCTCTCTTTCTCTCTCTCTCTCTCTCTCTCTCACACACACACACACACACACACACACACCCCAGCTCATTCAGTCTCAGATGTTTCTAAATATAGCCACCACTTGGTTCCTCAATTCACAATATAGCACATGAATGCACTGAGTCAACACTAAACGACAGGCTGTTTTTCTAGGCTGTAAAGAGGCTGCTCTTCTACTTGTTCTTGCCCTAAAACTCCAGGGATCCCAACCAGGGCTATATTTAGTCTGTGCACGAGTATAAAATGGACCAGGTCTACTACATCCATCTGAGGGAGGGCTTTTTTATTCATTTCCCCTGTCACACTGTTTTCGTTGCAACTGATTAGAACTTACAGCCAATGAAGTAGACAGATGGATAGATGGGTGTGTGGGTGGATGGATGGATGGATGGATGGATGGATGGATGCTAAAGTGTATGAGGTATATAATTCTGTTGATAGCTGAGTGTGAGACCAAAAACTATGTGTTTAAACATCATAATCCCAACATACTTCAGTTTTCTGGTATCTTTAGAAATACAACAGATTAGTAGAAACCTCTGACTCAAATTCTAAGACATCTTCCATCCATTGCATCCTATTGATAGTGTGGTTGATTTCTAAACAGCTGTATAGATTTTAATGTGCTGTGTAAATACGATGAATATTAGATTAAAAGACAACCCTGCTATGCTGCTGAAGTCTGACAGTTGGCAGGTTGGTGAAGTGTGTTGTAATCTGTGTAAGACCCACTGGCTGACGGACTGAGTCACACTGCTTGTCCTTGTACACAGCATGCTCTGAGGAGGGTTAAATGCCAAAAGCCACACAGCTTTATGAAAATTGTGCCCGGTGAAGCAGAAAAATGAAAGCTTTTTCCCCCTCAGTCCAGAAGGTTCCACTTTTGGTTGTAATTGTGTCATCTTACACATTAAAAAGAATCCTTCTAAAGACAACGTTCACTTAGCGAATGTATGTGATGGCCCTCAGATTTTTCAGACCTCTCATGTGGTTCAGGATTAGACCTCATAATCTGTGAGTGGAAAGGCAGCAGGATAAGGGAAGTTTTTTAAATTGGACAGGATTTTTGGGATGCACCTTATTTGAGTGGAACCATGCATGCTTAGGGAACACTGGATATGGATGAAGGTAGAACAGCATTTGAGGGACTTTGGAACCATGTCTAAAAGGAACTATATTTGAGATGAACCAGATTTAGGCAGGACTTTCTTTCACCTTAAACAATGTTTTGACAGAGCCATGCCAGGTCTTTGGGACTGTAAACAGCAAAAGTCCAGTGTCTCAGTCTAGCTGAAAAGACAGAGCTTTGAAAGGTCTGATGAAAAATGCATTCTCATCTCTAATTTTCTCAGACCAACATAAACTATTTGTACGTACACATGTCCTTGTAGGTCCACTGATAGCCATCCCAGATTGCATCAAAACTGTTGTGAAGATTGTTGACCACAAGGTATGATAATGTGCTGAATGTGTGCATGTGTGTGTGTGTGTGTGCATGAGTGAGTGCTTGTGGTCTGCATACATGAATGCAAAGAATAGTCATAACCACATGCTTGTGGGTGTGTGCCCAAAGGAAGAGATGGTAAGAATAAAAGACAGACTTTGACAGTAGTGAGTCACAGAGATGCTATGCATGTGTGTACGTGTGTGTGTGTGTGTGTGTGTGTGTGTGTGTGTGTGTGTGAATACCTCATCCTCTCAAAACCGGAAGCTTCCTTAGTTCTCTTTATGGGCTTGGTCGAGTGCTGCAAATAAGGTTGCCTCGGGCTGTGGCCGAGTGTCATCTCGGCTTGTGCTCTTTAGCGCTAGAGAGGCGTTTCCGGGTCGGGTTAATGAGAAAGGGATGGAGAGATGGTGAGATGGAGGGATGGAGAGATGGTAAGAGGGAAGGATGAAGAAATGGAGGGATGTCGTTGGAGATGGCCCTGCCGCTGTCTGTACCCAGCCTAGATGTCCGTCTTACGTAGCCTCGACTATTTTAACTCATCTTCTCATTATCTTCAACTGAGACCTTCCTCTCTCTCTCTCTGTCCTCTCCTCCTCTTCCTTCTCCTCTCACTCTGTTCCCTGGGTTTTGTGTCTGTCTCTGTCTGGATCTGTCTGTCTCATACATGCACTTAATCCACACACACACACACACACACACACACAAACTCACACACACACACTTTATCGATCTGTCCAAGAGATTTGTTCTCTCCCCCTCAATCTCAGCATTCTCAACTTACTTTTACTCCCCCTCCCTCTATCTTCTTCTTTACTCCTCATATCTAACTCCTTCTATCAATATCCAGCCATACATTCTCCTTTCTTTCTTTCTTTCTTTCTTTCTTTCTTTCTTTCTTTCTTTCTTTCTTTCTTTCTTTCCAACTTCTCCCTTAATTCAATATCCATCAATCCATTTTCTCTTTCTTTTTTTGTTTCTTTTTTTCTTTACTATTCTCTCTCTATCTAGTTTCAGCCCAAAGCGGCAGCATCAGCTCTCTTGAGCGCTGGGCTTCTCCCCTCTCCCAGTGCTCTCATTTCTCTTTAAGTGCACTCAGGGATGTTTCAACACCCAGGAGGTCAATAAACAAAAGCTTTGAACTATGTGTTTCCAGTGAAAATACCTTGCTTCACACCAAGGCTGTGAGTGTGAGGTGATTCCCCTTTCACAATGAGTGATTAGTGACCCTGGATGTCTCCTGTTAGCCTATCGCCTATCCCCTAACAGCAAGATGAACAGTAGCAGCACATAAACAATTGTTAGAACAGGTAGCATGGGTGCTATCTGAAGAGATTTCCTGTGAGATCGCCAAAATTATGCATTATGCTAAATGAGGTCCAGGGATGTGGTGTTGGAAGAATAAGCTTTAAATCACTCCAGTTACTGATTGATCAAATTAGAGTAATTAGAGTAATTCTCCCACTGTGTTGACTATGAGCATGAAGTAAGATATGGAGAAGAATCTCAACTGTGAATACAAAGCCACACACTGAGTGCTTTTCAAGACAAGCTGGGAAACATGCTTAATGTACTTGCTCAATTATGCACATATACAAACATGTCACACACCACACACACACACACACACACACACACACACACACACATACACTGGGGAAGAGATGTACTCACCATTGTACTGGAAGGGTGATTTACACATGCACACACACACCACACGACACCACACACACACACACACTCACACACACATACACACACACTAGAGATTAGATGTACTCACCACACATTGTACCGGGGGGTGGCCAATGGTTCCGTGCTCCCTCTTCTCTTACTCCGGTATCGTTTCCATAGCTCCAGTGCCCGGGCCAGCCCCCTCCCAGCCCCCTCCCTGAAGCTCCGGCACTGGCCTCCCGTGTTGGCCAGCTCTCCCTCTCTTCAGCGGGCAGCACTGGGGGGAGGGGGGGGTCCCTCTCTGCACCGAGCCCTCTGCCCCCCTGAGACTGGCCTTTAAACCTAGTCCTGTACCAGTGTCTTTAGTTATTTCACTGAAACACTGATCTTACATAAGTCTAATATGGTGCAGATTTTCTCTCTCTCTCTCTCTCTCTCTTCTCTGTGTGTGTGTTTCTCTTTCTCTCTGTTGCTAACTTTCGCTCACACAAAACTGATCCTAGTGTCTGATCCTGGACCTTCCAGCTGTTTTGCTGTCAGTTGCTCGATGTTACTCTGTGTTATCGCACCCTCTTGAGACTGGTCCCAAAAATCCCCAAATCAGCCTTATCTCAGTGTTACAGAAGAGTCACCTCATCTTCAAGCTGATACAGGAACAGTTTTACTGGTCTTTTCTTGGTCCCAATATCACCACAGCTCCAGTCCCAAGCCTAATTCTGGTCTGGGAGTTTAACAAGTGTGCAAAAAATGACTTCTCCCAAAACTCATCTTAGTACTGCTTGTCAGAGTATCTTGTGTTTGTACTGAAATATGCAGTCCTGTGTACTGAAACAGATTCTGTACTCTACAGCTCTACAGCTGCGTCCTCATCATAGAAATCCTTATATGTCTGGTGTGGCTTGAAAAATCTCTCTTTTACTTAGTCCATCACACAGAGGTGTTTCCAGAAAATATACTGGACGTTTGTGTTCGTTCTGGACCCTGCTGTGTTGCTGTGGCCTGGAGATGTGTGATGGCTGTAGACAAATTGTCTTGTGGTCCTGTGGCCAGGTGTGGTGGTTATCGCTCGGCCGGAATGTCAGGATGGTCTCAGCGCTCCCTACAAGCCCACTACCCATCAATATTTCAGGGCCGCCCCTCTCCGACAAACAGCAATAGATTCCTGCTGCCTTTCCTGGGAACCCGCCATTTCCTTTTCCAACACTTGATTGGTTATTCTCTCTCTCTCTTTTATCACGGCATCCTTGTCTTCTTATCAGCATGTGTCTCTTTCACAGTTTTTTTTCCCATTGGGCTCTCAAAGAAAGGAGGAGAGAAAAGAAAAGAAAGGAACAGAAGTAAAAGATGGGGATCCTCTACTTCTCTGGACAAGTTGATCCAAGGGGATACCAGGGCTAACTGGACACCTGCTCAGTAATTCCGAGGAAATACCAGGACACTTGCTCAGTAGATCTGAAGGAATACCAGTGCTGAACCCTGTTCAGTAGATCCAGGAGAATAGGATGTCCGCTCTGCTCAGTAGATCCAAGGGAATTCCAGGGCTGACCTGACCAGTGATCTGATCACTCACTGGAGTCCTGCACTAGAGGATTAGATGGGGAAAGGGAGGCACATCAGCACAACATAAAGATCTGATCAGTGATTCATGTCTGTGGACAACACTGCAAGGCTCTGCATGATGTATAGACAGCATACAGGAAGTACTAGGCCTGTCATACCATAGTCACGCTACTCTTACAATGCAGTAGGTTTGTTACATCATTGTCTCAATGAATCGGAGATAACTCAATATCGACCCCCCCCGCCGCTCTTTTTTTCTTTTTCCCTTACTCTCTGGCTCTCTGGCTCTCTCCATCTCACCCACTTCACACACACACACACACACTCGCATGCACACACTCTCTCAAACACACACACATATGACTTAGATGTTTATTTTGCTCATTCCCACCACCAGCTAAGTTACTGAGGGGTAAATTGCTCCTCCTCCCTGGCTCACCTGTGTGATGTGAGTGGCACTCCTCCTCCTCCACCTGTCCTGGTGTTCATTCCCAGCCCCTTTATACACCTGAGCAGCAGTAACAGCAGCAGTAGTGGCCAAAGTGTAGCCCAGGTGTGTTGCTCCTCCGTGTCCTGTCCACACGTCTAAGAGCCATGACTGCAGGTCCGTCACACACACGTTCCTCTCAGCCTCTCTGCCTCTACCGCTGTCTACATCGTTGCACACTGCTCAACAGCTCCGTCTTTCTTTCTCTGTCTCTAGTTCTCTCTCCTTTGTGACAGTCTCTCTCCATCTCTCCATTCCTCCCTCCCTCCCTCATTTCTCTCTCTCTCTCCATTCTCCCTCATTCTCTCCCTCCCTCTCTTTCTCTTGCTCCATATTTCACTCCCCCCCTCCCACCCTGTGTAGAAGCTCCGAGAACAGCCGACATTCAGTCACTGCTTCGACTTTCAGAGACACCCACGCACGCGCACACACACACACACACACACACACACAACACACACACACACACACACACACACACACACATACACACACACACATAGACAGAGGTGTGCACACACATATACAGAGAAGGAGAAAGAGAAAGACAGAGAGAGAGTGAGAGAGAGAGATTATTATTCACAATCTTTCTTCATGAATTTATGTTGCAGTCAGACACATACAGCAAGAACAATATCTACCCATCAAGCCATTTACAACAACAATGGAATAATGCATGTAGTGACAATAGAATTTTCTTGCTTACAGTACAAATCAATTTGTTAGGATGTGCGCACACACGCGCACACACACACACACACACACACACGCACACACACAATGGCGTGCACGTACTGGTGGAGAGTTGCCCAGCAGTCAGTCCGGCTGGTGATGCCCTCCCCCGGTGGTACCAGCGGCTGAGCCCATGCCAGGCAGGCGGGCGGCCTTCTCCTTATGCACCCCCCCCCCTTCCTCACCCCATCCCCCACCCCTCCACTATCCCCAAGGCCAGGCAGGCTGGGCAGACTGCCCCACTGATGCCAGGGGCCAAGGGCAGCACACAGATCAACAGATGGAGAGACAGAAGCACCCTCCCTCCCTCTCCTTTTTTTCCTTTTTTCCTCTTCTCCTCTGTTCTTTCCTGTTATTCTTCCTCTGATCTCCTCTCCTTCACTCTTCTTTACTTCTCTCTCTCCTTTCTGTGCAATCTTTTTTCTCCTCCATTCTCTTCTCCTTTACATTCTTTCTTCCCCTTTCTACTCCTCTCTTCTCTTTTATCCATCTCTCTTTATCCTTCCTGGTTTGTTGCACACACACACACACACACACACACAGACACACGCACGCACACACACACACACACACATACAAACTTACAGAGCTGAACCAGATCTGGGCCAGATCTATCCCATAATAAGCAGTGTTTATACCTCCTCCCTCAGTGCCTCCTTTCCCATCTCCGTGGCAACCTTGTGGAAGTAAGTACCACACAATGGCCCCAGCCTGAGACTGACTGGGAAAGGAGGGCAGTCATCGCAAGCGGCACTGAACCTGCTTCCAGCCTGGGAGGGCTCTGCTGCTGCTACTGCTGCTCTAGTTGTGTCCACACACATACACACGCTCACACACACACACATAGACTCACACACACACTCTCTCCCTCTCTCTCACACACACACTCTTCACTCTCACGCACACATATAGCCACTCTTTTTCTGTCTCTCTCTCACTCTGTCTCTCACCACAAGCCCACCTTCCTACACACACACATACACACACACGCACACACACACATGCACAAACACACACACACACATACAAACACCACCACCACCAGCAGCACCTCAGTGTGAATCTGGGACTTTACCCTGACACATGGATAAGTGTGTGATATTGCCTCGACACAGAGACAAGTGTGTGTTATTGCCCCGACACAGGACAAGTGTGTGTTGTTGCCCCAGCTCAGGGGCAAGTGTGTGGACATGAAAATAAATGAGAGGCAGATGAGACAGGGGAGGAGAGGGGCCATTAGTTTTTAAATGTTTGGGGGAGAGGTGGGTTGGGAATGAGGAGTTGCCGTAGGAACACTTTAGCCCGGCAATTTCCTTAGTTACCATCCCTGGAGGGCAGTTGCTCTACTCGCTGAGGTTTTAGGTCTCTATGCAAGACACATATACACATACTAACACACACACACACACACACACACACACACACACACACACACACACACACACACACACATGCATACACACTGACATTCTATCTCTCTCTGTCTGTCTTTCTCTCTCTCCTCTCTCTCTCTTTCTGTCTCTCTCTCTCACACACACACACACACTCTGACAACACTCCTCTTCTCTCTCTCACACACACACACACATACACAGACTCACACACACCAGTGATAAATGGGTATATAAACAAGGAGACACATGCACACAAGGGAGAAAGAAAGGGAAAGAACGATAGAATCATAAATACTGAGTTGGAGAGGGATAAGTAGAGAGCAAAATAAAGAACGAGACAGAAAGGCAGAGGGAGGGAGACAAAGACAGAATGCGGGAAATAGAGAGAGGAGAGATGGAAAAAGATATCATGTGGGCTAGATTGACAGAAAATAGAAAGAGAGACTGACATATGAGATAGAGAGAGAGAGAGAGAGAGAGAGAGAGAGAGAGATGTCCCAACTCTTTCCAACAGGCTTGGACAACCCATGGGCAAAATCAAGCCCATGCTGGTTGCTAGGCAACTGCCTCCAGGGAGACATTTCCCACATCACCACCAAGAGTTTATGAGACAGACCTCAAATCAGAGACTCTGTCACTGTGTGTGTGCACGTGTGTGTGGGCAAGAGTGCAAGAGAGCCCACATCTTTGCATAAGAAACTAAGAGAGTGTGTGTGCATGTGTATGTTTGTGAGAGATAAGGACAGAGAGAGAGAGAGAGAGTCTGCACCACTCGACCCTTCAGCTGGATAAATAGAATAAAAGAGTCTACTTTGAAGCCATACAAACCTGGAGGTAAGTAGGGAGAGAGCTAAAGAGAATGAGAGAGAGAGAGAGAGAGAGAGAGAGAGAGAGGGAGGAACTATTACTGCCATTCAAACAATCCCCCCTGTGGTGGTACTGCCCATGAAATATAATATTCACTGTCCACCTATCCAGGAGTCTTCTAAGCTACCCTAACTGCTCTGGGAACTCTACAACTAGCTTCAGCTGATAATTCACAAAAAAATGATTATGTTCTCTGCTTGAAGTGAATGTAATGAAGGTTGGACACAGACTGACAAATTCACTGTTAGCTGTAATTTGGCAGCACACTGCTGGTGGTCCCTGTGGGTGAGTGGGTCAACTCCAAGTTACAGTATGCTGTTATTAACCCTTCATGACTAGTCCAAACCTACAAACATTTATGAGGATTATATTAACATTGGAGACAAAAAAAAGGGAAACCTGCCTCAGGCCTACTTGAGTATAACATAAGGCAACAGCTTCTTTTGATTTGATAGTATCCCAAGTCAAAGGAGGAATCCAGCAGTGAACTAACAGCTAACGCTAATTAAAGGGGACATAAGAAAATGAAACTGAAACCCCAAGTTTCCTTGACCTTATTAGTTAGCATTAACTATTTCATCATTAAAGGAAAAATCTGCGGTCAATTAGTCCATATCCCAGTTCTTTGAAGTGGCCGTCTCAGTATCAGTCCCTGTGGGTCAGTTTGAAACTGACGGTACTTTTGCCTAGCTGTCATGATGGATAGGTCTCCCATAAGACTTAGCTTTCAAGCAAAGGCATCGTCCAAGAGGAGTGTCTGTTTCTGAAAAGTCTGTTGAGATAACGTTTATACTACGTGTCTGTGAGGATTTGGTCCCAGAGTGCCAAACCATGTTTCTGTCACTCTACTGCCTTGGTGACAACAAACACAGAAGGGTTATACACCCGTTTGCCTGTCCTGACTCTCCCTGTAATGTGATCATACACACACACACACACACACACACACACACACATACACACACACTGTTCTTCCACAGGCCTGCCTGTTTTCATACATAGCTTTCCATGGTCCTCCCCCTTTCTTTCGTTCTTTTCTCACTCACTCTCTCTTTTCTCACTCCATTTTCTTCTCTTTCTACCACTGCCACCTCTCTCTCCCTCTCTATCCACCTTTGAACTCTTCCTTCATCCAAATCTCTCTCATGCTCTCTATCTCTCTCTCCTCCTCCATCTGTCTCTCTCTCCCTCTTTGCTGCTCTATTCCATAAGTGTACATTCTGCATCATCTCTACCACTCTCTTGCCCTGCAGCTTTCTCACACCCTCCATCTCTTTCTCTACATAGTTTTCTCTCTCTCTCTCTCTTTCTCTCTCTCTCTCTTTCCCTCCGTCCCTCCGTCCCTCCCTCCCTCCACCCATTTCTCTCCTGCTCTCTCAGATCCATTCAACTCAAATGGGCTTTTTGGCATGGCTGTCAAAGATGCCCTGCTGAAGCAAACACATTTCAAACACTCAGACAACATTTGAATTCCTTTACGGAAGCGTTTTCTTCTGTCTGCCTCTCTGTCTTTCCATTCCTCTTTTTTTCTGTCGCTTTCTCTCTTTCTTCCTTTCTATCTACCACGACCTCTCCCTCTTCTCCCATCTTT